>JAKTPI010000010.1:0-246464 GCA_030557545.1 Ogataea salicorniae
AACTCCATTTTGAAAACTATTATAAGGAACCGTACGTTGATGAACAATCCCACGAGTCTGCAAGAACGAACACAATTCCTGATTGACAAACTCACCACCATTGTCAGTTCTTAAAGCAGCAACCTTCAATCCTTTGCTCGAAAAGAATCGTTCAACTTTGTTAATATATTCTTGAAGATGCTTAGTAGTCTCAGATTTGAGATTCATTGGAATAACCTGAGCGTACCTACTGAAATCATCAACAATTGTCAAGAAATACTTTTCTTGATTCAATCCAGGAACAGGAAAAGGTCCAGAAACATCAGAATGAAGTAATTGCAAAGGTGAAGTTGTCTTTGAGGATCTCTGCTTAGGAAGGACCCTGGTGGCTTTACTCTGACTACACGTGTTGTAGAATCTTGGAGAAGGTTCTAGATATATTGTAGAATCTTGGAGAAGATTCTAGTTGTGTTGTAGAATCTTGGAGAAGATTCTAGTTGTGTTGTAGAATCTTGGAGAAGGTTCTAGCATGCTGCGCCTTGTTTTTAAGTGGCACAGCGGCTCACTAGAATTTCTTTTATTACCAAATTTCAAACTTTACTTTAATATAAATAGAGGGAGTTTCCCCCCTGTTTGTCAAGTTATTATTTTATACTTTTATACTTATATAGTTTTATATAAGGTATCGATTATATATATTACCGTTATTAATATATTATTTTATTTATCAAATTGATCATTTTGTTTTAAACACCTTATTTTATTTGAAGCTCAATATGTCATCTGATATTGTCAGATTACAAGAAGGGAGCTAAGTTTAGATGATCTTGACATTCTACTTAAAGACTTAAACTTTGCCACCTCGTCCGAGACTGCTCTAGTTGCGTCTTCTGCTTCTTCATCTGGTTCTTCTAAGTTAAAGAAGAACAATAAGAAAAAGAAGAATACTATCACTTGTTACCGCTGTCATCAAACTGGTCACACATCCAGAGTCTGTACTGCACCTGCTCCTATTGCTGATGCCGACACACCGGAAAATGCCCAGTCATGGATGGCTAATGTTGCTTCTTCATTTATCAGTCTATCTGGTGTGGATCGGGACCATTATTGGCTTGATTCAGGTTCTTCAGCTCATATTTCCAATAATAGAGCTCACTTTGATAGTTTCTCTGTTGCCACCGGTACTATTGGGGGCGTTGGTAATGAGACTCTTGCTGTGAAGGGAAAGGGAACCATCCGTTTTTCACTTGGTGCTCAGAACTTTACTCTTAAAGAAGTTCTCTACGTTCCTGAGACTAGAAAGAATCTTATTTCTATTAAGACATGTGATATGTATGGGGCTGTTTTCATTTTTGGTGATGGTAAGGTTGTTGACTCGACTACCAATCTGGTGATTGGTTATGGGTCTGACAATTTGTATCTCTTTGCTCCTGTTGTTAATGTTCCATCTGCCGCAACTGTTTTGGCCACCGCGTCATCCCCCGATTATCATGCTCGTTTAGGTTCTTGTAATCTGACAATATCAGATGACATATTGAGCTTCAAATAAAATAGGGTGTTTAAAATAAAATGATCAATTTGATAAATAAAATAATATATTAATAACGGTAATATATATAATCGATACCTTATATAAAACTATATAAGTATAAAAGTATAAAATAATAACTTGACAAACAGGGGGGAAACTCCCTCTATTTATATTAAAGTAAAGTTTGAAATTTGGTAATAAAAGAAATTCTAGTGAGCCGCTGTGCCACTTAAAAACAAGGCGCAGCATGCTAGAACCTTCTCCAAGATTCTACAACAACATTTACCTTTATTTATAATGTTTACTGTTTTACTGATTATTTTTATTTTAGGAGTTCAAGTTGTACGCTAAAAGGCTAATTATTGATTTAGGACACGACCTTTTCTAAATAGAGATAGAAAAGGTTAATCTTGTTTCAGAATCATGAACTTTTCTTATACAAGATATATATATATATATAAAATACTCCAGAACAAGAACCTATTTACCTCTTTATATCCTTATATATTTTATTTTCTTAGAATAACCGAAAATTTAGGATTTTAATTGAAATTGAAATTTTTGATTATTTTACAAAATATATCCTTACTATTTACAAAATTCACACACTTTACCCGATCCCTGCTTCAGAGGCTAAACGGAATGCTGATCATGCTGACCTGCCTTCTGTTTCGCATGATGTCATCAAGCGGGGTAGATTTGATTTGTCCAACTTTGTGCATACTGTTCTTTATTCTGGTACCTCATTTGCGGTTTCTGTTATTCCTCAAAATGTTACACAAGCACTGGAGTCTTCTGATGCTGCACGTTGGAAATCTGCTCTTAGAAAAGAAATGGATGCTCATGCTCATGCTGTTAATGGGACTTGGGATTTAGTTGATCTTCCTGCTGGTCGCCGTGCTTTTGGATGTCGTTGGGTATTCACTATTAAGGATTCAACCACTCCACCCACTTATAAAGCGCGACTTGTTGCACAGGGTTTTCGTCAAGTTTATGGTCTTGACTATTCTGAAACTTTCAGTCCTGTTATTCGGTATGAAAGTATTCGTCTTTTATTTTCAGTTGCTGCTGAATTTGGTTTTTCCATCCATCAAATGGATGTCACCACTGCTTTTTTGAATGGTGATTTGGCTGAAGAAGTTTATATGAATCAGCCAGATGGGTTTTGTGATGCAGCTGCTCCTTCCTGTTGAGATATCATCTGTGTGATACAAAATTACTTATGTCAGATGAGGCGCGTGTGGCGCGTGTGTAAGGTGTGGCGCGGTAGATTCTGAAAGTTTCGTTGAGCGTACAGATTTAGCGTCTGAAAGTTGGTTTCCCAGAGCTACACTGTACTTGAAGGTGTATATATAAGTTGGTGAGAGTGTTTTTACTCTGAGACTTTCTATACCACATAGTTTTTTATGTTCTTCTTGTTGTTCTCTTCTCTCTCTAATCAAGTTTAATCAAGTTTATAGGTTTTCACTGTTCAATAAGAATTATAGATTTTTCTATTACATCATAGAACCTGGTTTGTGGTTCATCATAGGCTATTAATTATTTATAGTCATTATGGATGTCCATCAAGGTAGTCTTTCTCTTTGACATCTTCTTCCTACAACATATAATGACATTTCAAGTTCTATATTTCAATATTTTTGACTAGTTCTGAAATTCTTCTATTTTTTCTTTGAAATGTTTTATAACTTCATCTTAGCAACATCCTAGATTTAGAAATCCAGCACTCTTAAATTCTCAAATTGAGATTCAAGCTTAATCTTGTTTTTTCCCCTTTACGGATATATAACTTCCCCACAACCTGCCATTTTAGACTTCAATATGATGACTCATCAATTACATCATTCAGGTTTATTATTTATGGAAATACTACAACTTACAGCCTTGTAGATAGTACATCTTTGTTATGAGTGATTCATTCCAGATTTTTAACAACCATTCAGTCAAAAGGTTTTTACCAAAACTCAGCTTATTCACTTATTATATGAGTTAATTGATTATATCATCCAGTTTCAATAACTTGGTTTCAGAAATGATGTTTTTTGCAACATACTATCATAGACTTTTGATTGAGTACAAAACTACCCATTAATATTTTGACAGTCTCTTTAGCTAGAAAATATACATATATATTGGCCACTAAATATAAGAATACCACTATTTTACCATCTGTCACCCCACCCATCTTCATCAGCCTCTAGATCCAACTTTAGTTTGTTTTTAGGTTGTAGCTTCAAACTTTTTTTTGGTTGTGATTGTGGTTGTGATTGTGGTTGTGCTTCGGATGTACCTGTTGGTTTTATAGGTGTAAAACTTCTTTGTCGACCACCTAATTTGCTCAGTTTATTTTCTTTTGAAACTAATTTACTTGGTAAAACTTCCCTGGGTTCATCCTCCATATCAAATCCCCAGCCATCATCGTCAAGATCAATGTCAAGATCATTGTCATCTTGAATTGTAGTCTTGGTTGGTATAACATTTCTAGTGGTTGATGATACACTAGGTGAAGCAGTAGCAGATGTAACTTCAGCATTTTTCATTGTTAGACTTGCAGTTGAATCATTGTTACTAGAATTCCCAAATCCAAATATAGAGTTTTTGGAACCGAATCCAAGTTTACCTAATGATAAGCCGTTCAAACCAACAACAACAGTATTTGTTGTTTGTTCCTGTTGTTTCATTGTATCTTCATCATCTTCTGGTAATTTATCAGCAGCTTCTCTGATTTTCTTCACGTACATTTCAAATGTTTTTTCAGCTTCTTTTCTAACTTTAGATGATTTGTCCAATAGCGCTGGTGCAACGGCAGATAGCACTCTAGAACAGCATATATCAGGAGAAAAATAATCCATAGATGCTTCAAATGCTAATATAGCACTTAGCCTTGCTGGAATAAATGAATCTTTCAATGCTTTCGAAAATGCAGTTATCAACACACCAGTTCTTGTAGATGGCGTCATATGCTCAGCAATCTTTGATAAACAAATGACAGTATTTGTTCTAATCTCTGGAGTTTCATCACCTTGTAGTTTTGCCATGTATCTTAGTAAATCGTTATTCAACTGCCTACTTGATATCTTACTAACAACTAAACTGATAGCCTTTAACGTTTCCTCTCTAATTGATGAATTTGTATCATTGAAACCTAAGATTAAACTTGGGAAGACTTTATCTTGAACCTCATAGTTTGTAAAATTCTCAATAATTGCTGGTAATGCATTTAGTAAGGTCATTCTAATCGCCCTATCTGGTAGAGCAAAAGCTTTGAAAAGGACAGGCTTGACCAATGATACAAACGTTGGTTCATCAAGCCCTGAGCAATTTTTCAACATAATAAACAATAATGCCGATTGGAAATTATCTTCATTAGTTGAGATCGTGTAAAATGACTTGGCAAGTTCAGGAAGTATTTTGAAACGGAATAGTCCCTTAGGAATGTATTCAAGTTCATCAACAGATTGAAAAATATCCATTTTTTCTTCATTGCTCTTCAAACCCAACTGACTTAATTCTTTTGATATTAGAACTAATGGTGTATTAAAGTAAATGTCTTCTCCAACTTTCAAAAATTGTTCGACAGAGTATCTAACGGTCAATGATTGATTCAACAGTTTCTTCAAATGAGCTGAAATTGACTTTGGAATTTTGGACATATTGACGAGTTGAGACATATCTTCTATAGTGGTACCATGGAACAGTTCATATATTAAAACTCCCAACTTGAATGAATCAAACTTGATTGCATGGTTGCTTTTGACAGTATTGAGGAAACTAGCACCATTCTTTTCAAATTCCGGAGGGTTTAAAGTCGATTTGAACGATGGAAGTTGATAAGCATGATTCAAAATTGTATAATCTTTTTCTTTCACATTTGATAGTATTTCAAAACCACCAAGTTTCCAATCTCCTGATTGATTTACAAATATAGAACTCTTACAAACGTTACCATGAATTGAAAAACCTTCGTTGTTAATGAATTTCAGGGCTTCAGATATTTGATAGATACCAAGAAGTAATGCATCTTCCGGTAGTCTCTCTTCAGGATAGTCATAAGAAATAGCGTCATCCAATGGTCTTACTTTTTCAGTGACTATGTACAAATATGAATCGCTTTCAAGAGAATCCAAAACTGTCAAGACGCCAGGTAATAAACTCAATGATCTTAATTTTTTGAAACAATTTTTAGCTAGTGGTATGTGATTTGCTTTAGCAGGATTTTTGAGATCAAATTCAAAAACGGTAGCTAAAGAGCCGTCTTTGTTTGATGTAGCATCATATACATTCCAAATTGAGTTTGATCTATTCGGGTCTGCGATGTTATCAGTTATTATCTTGCTACCAAAAGTATAGGGAATTGAGTTTCCAGTTAGGGAACCAATTGTGGAACCTAGCGTCTTAGCTAAAAAATTCATCGGTATATTATTGTTCTATAATTTATTAGGTCCTGATTGGATTCTCCAATCACGAGTATGAGTGATTTGTTTTACTGATAGCTTGTTTGTTTATCTTGGTCAAGAATTCAACACGCTTCGACGTTGGTGCAGGTTTTCAAGAAATTATATTGTACCATACACGACCACGTGAAGATTACAAAATGTCGGATCTAATATATATTTCTGATAATTAGATTATATTTACACGACCATTTAAGTTACATGAAGTTAACTACTCAATTACCCTACTTCCTTTATAAGTATGAAATACTATGATCGGCAAGTACTAATTTTGTTGAGTAATTTCAATTACTATGGTACGATATGAGTAATGATTGTTCTATCCAATCGGATTTATGAATAAGTACTTTCCGTGATTATAAATCATGTGAAAATGATATTTTCGGTGTAAAATTCATTACAATTTACCCAACACATTCTGAGAAACAGGTGTATAAATTTGGGTCAAATTCTATAGTTATTTTTTTTATCTTACCCTTATATTTTTGTAGAGTTCTAAATGAACAGAAGATTATATATCTATCTCATATAGAAAAAACTATAAATAACACTATACTTCTTATTAAAAATTGATTAAGAAAAAACCGATTATGTCATCTTCATCCTCACAAGAATCTTATGACGCTCCAGTCACCAACTCATCCCGTTACAAAAGCTTTAAGAATACCGTTACCGTATGCATTAAACTTTTGGATACTAAGACAACTAATTATACATACAACAGATGAAATTTAAATTCAATAGGGTGCCTTAAATAACAAGTCGACTAACAAGTAAAAGAAATAATGTAGGGAAAACAACAAAATAAAGAAAGATAAAGTAAGAAGTAAAAAACAGGGAGTGGCTATAATTTTAACGTTAAGTAGTAGTGTTTTATTTATTCAGCAGCTTCTTGGAATCTTTCAGAGATTGTACCCATCAACTTTTCAAATTCAGCAGCAGATGCTTCTTCACCTCTACTTGGTTCAAAGAACTTAGCTGAAGAAACAGCGTGTTTCACATCAGCAGTAGATTCAGCAAGCTTAGACCATTGAGCACCGTTTGCAACAGCCTTTTGTGCCTCATCGTAGTAAGAGCCAAAGACCTTCATCATGTCGTAAGTCTTCCAAATTGGACAGAATGCATCGTATGAAGAGTAACCATTTTGTTGTAAGAAATCTTCTTTGATCAAGGTTGAAACATCTAAAACAATCTTATCTGAATCAGATAAAGCAGACTTACCAACTAGTTGGACAACTTGTTCTAATTCTTCAGCATTGGAAATGATTTCCTTCATCTTATCTCTCAAAGAGGCAAAGTCAGGATAACTTGAGTCGTAATATTTATTCAAAACATTGGTGTACTTTGAGTATGAGATCGCAGTGTTGATGGAAGGGAAATGTTTTCTTTGGGCTAACTTCTTATCTAAACCCCAGAAAACCTGAGTGATACCTAATGTTGAGGTAGTAACTGGATCTGAGAAATCACCACCAGCTGGAGAGACAGCGGCAACAATTGAAACAGAACCGTTTCTATCTGGTGAACCTAAAGCAATACACTTACCAGCTCTTTCATAGAAAGAAGCTAACTTAGCACCTAGGTAAGCTGGGAAACCTTGATCAGCAGGCATTTCACCAAGACGACCAGAAATTTCTCTCAAAGCTTCGGCCCATCTGGAAGAAGAATCAGCAATCATGGAAACATCCTTACCTTGATCTCTGAAATATTCAGCTAATGTAATACCGGTATAAATAGAAGCTTCTCTAGCAGCGACAGGCATGTTTGATGTGTTAGCAACTAAAGTAGTACGCTTCATAATTGGTTCCTTCTTACCGTTAACTTCCGTGAATAATTCTGGGAATTCCATCAAAACTTCAGCCATTTCGTTACCTCTTTCACCACAACCGACGTAAATAATAACATCTGAGTTGGAGTACTTAGACAAGGATTGGGAGATAACAGTCTTACCACAACCGAAAGCACCTGGAATACAGGTGGTACCACCTTGAACACAAGGGAATAAAGCATCCAAAACTCTTTGACCGGTTAATAATGGGTAGTCTGCTGATAACTTTTCAGCAACAGGTCTTGGAACTCTGACAGGCCATGTGTGCATCATTGAGTACTTGTGAACAACACCATCGTATTCAACTTCTAAAACAGTATCATCAACGTGGTAAGAACCAGAGTCAGCAATAGAAACAATAGTACCTCTTGCTCTTGGAGGTAATAGAATCTTGTGGTCTGAAAGTAAAGAGTTTTCAAAAGTGGAACCAAAGATATCACCACCAGTGATATGATCACCAACCTTCAAACTACCAGGAGTAAAATCGTATTCAACGGTTCTTGATAAAGCTGGGGCATCAATACCTCTTGGAATATAAATGGATTGGGAGACATCTTTAATGGCCTTTAATGGTCTTTGAATACCATCGTAAATAGTCTCCATTAAACCAGGACCTAATTCAACAGATAAGGGTTTACCTGTTCTCAAAACTGGATCACCAACAGTAACACCAGCAGTTTCTTCATAAACTTGAATGGTTGCCTTATCACCATCGATTCTAATAACTTCACCAACCAAAGTATCGTGACCAACCTTGACCAACTCGTACATTGCACAACCAATCATGTTTTCAGCAACAATCACAGGACCTGAGACGGAATAAATTTGACCGTATAATGATTCATCGGCATCTAATGATAGGTTCTTAATTGCCTTACGTGCGTTTTCCAAAGCACCAGCCTATAAATAAATAAGGTCGAAGACATACCATAAAGGTAACGGAATATGTTAGTGTTGAGTCGAATGCATATTGAAGAATTTTTATATCAACTGGAAGGCGATTATGTACAAATGATATATCAATTGACCTTTGACTTTGTGCCATTAGAGAGAATGACGAAAATGCAAATCCCCGTCATTGATTTAAAACTAAGCAAAGAAATTCTTTTAATTTGAATAAGGGATAGACATACCATTTTATGTGTATATTATGTAGTTTATTATTAAAATATTAAATGTAAGTTTAATTAAACTTATAGATTGACAAATGTGTAATGTGATTGAATGATTGATTGGGGTTAACGTTTGTCAGATGGTTTTTTTGCAAAGTATACATTAACATTATTTCATATTATCCATCATATCTAATCGATTCTCCTGTTTAAAGTCTTTGGCTGCACACACTTTAAAAAAATGGCTGCTTTCACAATTTTTGGTTACGAGCACTGCAGCAAATCACTTCAACTCAACCACTAAACTAGTCCAATACTACTAACCTATTCGTACACCATATCTATTGTATATTGCACATATAATGTATGTATAAATACACTATATTGTTAACTTTACTTACAATAAAAGGTAAAAAGTACATACAAAACATACAGAAGTGAGAGAGAGTGAGAGATGGGTCATCTGTCCTGAAAAGATGACATAAACATACGCGATTTACTATCATACTTATGACATAATCATATTTACCCGGAAGCTTCAAATTACTCCTACAATACTTCTACAATACTCCTACAACAGAAATAGAATGTGCCTCTGTACTTTTATTTATACAAACCATCCTTAACTTGGTTCCCTGTGATAGCCTAATTCAATTTGCCCGCCCATATAGTTAATTAAACAAATGTCTTACTTATCAAAAGGAGCACTGTCCAAAAATGCTGTCAAACTATCAGAGTTATCTTCAAATGTTCACCATCTATCGCCATTTCACCCTCAACATTCTTTGCTCTTGAATGAACATCACTTTTACCAAAATTCGTTACTTTTAAGTTGGTCAGAAAGAAATGCTCATCCAGTATCCTTGAGACATCTAGCTAATTTTGGTAAAAAATTAACAAAAGAAAAACTTATCAGCAGTGCAAATTTCGTTAGAACTGAATTACCGGTGAGATTAAGTATGAAACTAAAAGATCTACAAAAATTGGATTTCAATGTTGCCAATAATTTCCATATAAATCAAGTTTATCAAAGTTATTACCACTGTTTTAATGCTTTTAGAAAAATGGGTAGAATTGACACTTTAGAAGAAAATGATAAATTCTGTGTCTTTTTGAATCAAGTGTTGAACGATCATTTGTTAATCTTACCCCATTTGATGATGGGCGCATTGGAAGTTTCTATACTTCAAAATATGCCTCAACAACAATTGGACGAATTTATGTCATCAATGTTAAGATCTAGAATCAGTCGAAGAGTAATCATTGAACAACATACAACATTATCCCGTTCTTTTAATGAAGAATCAGATTCAAAAGATAAACCTGATAACTTCATTGGTGATACTTTCCAGTACTGCTCTTCGCATGAACATTTAAATAATTGTAAGGATATTGTCTCAAAATTCCTTCAAAGTATATATCCAGATTTGAGAATGCCTGAATTGATCATTATTGGAGATGATGTTAAGTTTCAGTTTTTAAGAAATCATCTCAATTATCTTTTTGCCGAAATTCTAAGAAATTCATTGAAATCCACCATTAGAAACTTCTTATTTAGAAACAATGATCTGACGTTTGAGGAATTGAGAGAATTGCAACCACCTCCAATCATCGTTCATATTACGCAGACAAAAAAAGATATTACATTTAAGTTTTCTGATCAAGGTGGTGGAATGTCCAAACAAAAATTGAGTAAAGTTTGGTCTTTTGGTAAGTCCCCTGAACTAGCTACTCAGTATTTGTTGAACTTCCATAAAATGCCAGGTTTGAATGTCAGCCCAAGGTTTGCTGTGGCTGAAGGCTCCAATACGTCTCAAAATGCACCAGACTCTGAAAATTTGAAAGGTATGCTCCACAATCTAGGACAAATGGAAACCACTAACGGGATGAAACACGAATCTATGTTGAAATCATTAGTTAGTAGGCCATTTGAATATACCCTAGGTATCTCGATGCCAATGTGTAAAGTGTATACCGATTATTGGAACGGTGAATTGGACATGTTCTCTGTTGAAGGATACGGTACGGACGTTTTCTTGAAGCTTTCAAAATTGGGAGGAAGTGGAGATGAGCTACAACTAGACAAAGCATAAAGTGAGAGTTTCATTTATTTATTTATATATATTATGTAGGGTATCCATTATCAATACACGAGAACAATATTATTACTACACACTCTACTTAAAAAGTGACTTGAAAATGGGGGGGAGCCTTTCTTTTTACCCGGGCTTGTGATGGCAGCATGCTAATTCAAACCCAAAAAAAACTCAGAACTGTAATCTTTAACAATAAACAAAACATAAATTGCTTCATTTTGCTTCCTTTAATCAACCATCATATACCTAGCACAATTTACCGACAACAAAAATAAACGTACATACACTGGACCATCAATTATCATCAATTGTGTTTCTATTATACAGTTCAAGAAATAATTTGAGCCAACTGACTTTTACGTTTTCTTCATTCCACTATTTCTTGGTTACTTGATCCATACACTTTTGCCACTACCAAGTTCTCCACATTATTTAAAAATTCACTCAATTGTTTGCCCCTTGAATAGTTTCTTCAAACCATCCATACAGGAACTTACCACTATCTGATCTTCAACAAATATAGATTTAATTCTCAATTGAGAAAGAGTAAGTATTTGTCAAGCTCTGTATTAAACTGATTGTCCGGGACCCACATTTGTCTAGGTTTTTATATATTATCAACAAGTATTATATAACCTGATCTATTAACACTCATTAGTTTTACAAATTGATTGTTTTAATTGAAATAAAATAGACCACTATTATCTATACATAAAAAATGTCAGAATATAAAGATCAAGAAAGTCCATTCGAGGAAAATGAAAATTACATTGAATACGAAGATGATCCATCAAGTGCCGATACTTCAGATTACTCTACCGATGGTGTCGACGAGGAAAAGACATTAATAGCTGTCAATCTACAGCAGCAAAAATACATAGGTTCGCATCAAACAGGTGGAAAAAAGCCTCATGATTCATCGGACTTTGAAGGTAACCTAAAAACCATACTAGGACCGTTACCACCATGCTATGAAAGAGAAACAGAAGGTTATCACACTTGGGAAATTTCAAATTTGGCTGATTTGAAGAAAGATAAAAATCCTGGACCAAAATTCAAGATCGGTAATTATGAGTTCAATCTTTTGTTAATGATTCCTGATAAAAGATCACCATCCACTTTATACTCTTGTTACTTAGAAGGCCACCCAATAGATGAAAATCCGGATGATAATGACTGGCATTGTTGCGCTCAATTTGCTATAGATGCCTGGGACCCAGAAAATCCATCAATCCATAAATCTAATACTGCATCACATCGGTACACTTCAAAGGTTACAGATTGGGGTTTTGTTGGTTTACTAAACAATAGAGTTGTTCAAGAAGCCAAAATGATAAAAAGTAATAAAGTGAACATCACAGCATATGTTAGAGTCATTAACGATCATACTGGTGTTTTATGGCACAATTTCCTGGATTATGACTCTAAGAAAGAAACTGGATACGTTGGTATCAACAATCAGGGTGCTACTTGCTATTTAAATTCGTTGTTACAATCGTATTATTTCACTAAGATATTCAGAAAAAAAGTTTATCAAATCCCGACAGAGGGAGAACTAAACACTGAACTAGAAAGTTTTCAACAATATTTAGAACAACCAAAGAGTGTTTCATTGGCATTACAAAGAATTTTCTATAATTTACAAACTTCGGAAAAACCAATCGATACTTTAGAATTGACACAGTCCTTTGGTTGGAATAGTGCTGATGCTTTTACTCAACATGATGTTCAAGAATTAAACCGTATTTTGATGGATAGACTAGAATCAAAAATGAAAAATACCGACATTGAAGGCTGTTTAAACGACATTTTTGTTGGTAATATGAAGAGTTTTATTCGTTGTGTTAATGTTGAATACGAAAGCAGTCGTACTGAAGACTTCTGGGATATCCAACTTAACGTCAAAAACCTGAAAAACATTAGAGATTCATTCAAGAATTACGTTGAGTTGGAAATGCTTGATGGTGACAATAAATATGACGCGCCTGAATTTGGTTTACAAGACGCTGAAAAGGGTGTTGTTTTTGAAAGTTTCCCTCCAGTGTTACATTTACAATTGAAAAGATTCGAATACGATTTTGAATATGATCAATTAATCAAGATTAATGACCGTTATGAATTTTTTGATTCAATTGATTTGAAACCATACTTAGACAATGAATCTGTTTGCTATGATGAAGATTGGGAGTATCAACTGCACGGTGTCTTAGTTCATCAAGGTGATGTTTCAATGGGCCACTATTACGCGATGATAAAACCAACACCAGAAGATAGATGGTACAGATTTGATGACGATAGGGTTTGGCAAGTTACATCTCACGAAGTTTTTGAAGGTAATTTTGGGGCTGATAGACTCACTCAAGACCCAAGAACTCTTTCCAAAGAAGAACAACAAGAATATCAAATGAAGAGACATACATCTGCTTATATGTTGGTTTATGTTAGAAAATCTAAAGTTTCTGAAATTCTGAATGAAGTCGAAGATGCTGATACTCCGACACATCTTGCTGAGCAAATCAAATATGAACATGACGAAATGGAAATTATGAGAAAACAACGGGAAGAAATGCACCTATATACAAATTTTAAGATTTACGTTAATAAAGGCTATCTCAGATACGAAGGTTTTGATTTGGGTCCCAATGAAGAAGATAGAATGAATTTTTCAGAAGACCTTTATGATCCGGAATCATTTTCACTCAAGTTCAGAATGTTAAAATCTGAACCGTTTTCGAAAGTTCATGAAAAGGTTGCTGAGCTGTTAGGCGAGAAGTCAGACGCTAGAGGCTTTAGATTCTGGAATATCGTTGGTAGACATAGTTTTGCCGCTAGACCATTCTCTCATATTCCCTATACATATGGTTCTGAGAAAGCTGAAGAAACTACCATTGGTGATATTGCTCAATTTGTTGAACAGAATATAACAAGACCAAGAAGAATTAATCAAAGCTCACAGTTGGTTTTATTTTTGGAGGAAATTTCAAAGGACTTGAGATATATATCACAAGCTTACTATTCTTTAAAGAAGCATAACCATTCTTTGATCGATGAAGTTTCCAAATTAAAAACTTACCGTGAAAAAATTGAAAAGATCATGGATCTTGTTCGTGAGTCCGAATTCACACCAAGACTAGAATTAATACCCGAAGATGCCAGCGTCTCTTTAATTTTCATCAAATATTTCGATCAAGAAAATCAGACTTTGAGAGGCTTGACTCATGTAGTTACTTCGGTCGAGAATCAAATTGATTACCTAACTAAACTATTAAACAACGTTATGGACTTTGATATCAATACACCACTAAGGTTTTACGAAGAGTTAGGTGCCAACCAAATCCAGGGACTTGCATCTAGTAAGTCGTTTTATAAGTCCGAGCTGAGTACCGGTGATATTATCTGTTTTACCAAGGAATCTTCTGAACTTGAACCAAACCCAGATGTAGAGTTCAAGTCAATTGACGAATACTATGGGTTTTTAGCCAATAGGGTCCACTTTAGAGTTACTCCATTGATCAAAGCTGATGAAGACGAAGAAGAATACGTGAAGGTTGATATTGCTGAAGCAAACGACGAAGCTGGGTCTGAAAAGAGATCCAACTCTACAAAAACCATACACAAGGAGTTTGATTTCTGGTTCTCCACTTTATCAGATTACAATTCCTTAGCAAAAAAGATTGGTGAAAGTATCAGTGTTAATCCCGAATACATTAGAATTTTCATTTTAGGTCATTCAAACCAAAGAATTCCATTCAAAAGAGATACAAATTTTGCAAGATTAATTAACAAAACACCAAAATCACAAACACTTGATTTACAGTATGAAATTTTAAAGGTTACTTTGGCCGAATTTGAAGAGATGAAACTATGCAAAGTTTCTTGGGTTGGGCAAGGTATATGTAGAGAACAAAAACACGAGTTCTTCCTACCAAGATCAAGTACCATTGACAATTTGATTGTTCGCCTTCAAGCCAAAGTAAACATTAAAAATGAAGATCGTGATAACTTAGTTTGCTGGTCTTCAAGAAGATTCACTATAGATGGTATCCACTCATTGAATGCAACTATTGATAGTTTTGATCAAGTAATAATTGGTAACTATCCAAATTTCAAAGAGGTGCTGGATAACGGTGGTTCTGAATCAGTGAAACTTATTCCAGGGTTTCAGTTCTTTGGTCAGTTGAATAACAAACATAGTATTCCGTTTATCTTTGATATCGTTAAAGGCGAAAAATTTGTTGACACCAAAATGAGGTTGCATAAATTGTTGGGTATGAGCGAAAAAGAGTTCAATTCATTAAGGGTTGGTATCAGTGATTTACAATCTATTGAGTACCTGGATTCACCTAAACGTGATGCCGTGGTTTTATTCGATACTTGTATCAAGAATGGTAGTATACAAATTTGTATTGATCATCCTGATAGAAACGTTAGAAGAGGATCTGCATTTGAACCTTCCATCTTTATCAGAGAGTGATGATGCGGTATTTTATCCCTTAGACTATTATATATATATATATCGTTGAAAACAGATAGTTGCTTTTTGTCTGGTTCTTTCTATTTTTTTTGTCTGTCTTCTTATTATTGATCTGGTGTTTGAGTATAGTTTTTTAGCTAATAGTCTTTGATTTTTTTCTTTTTTTGATTTTTTGATGTCTTTTTTTTGCCTTTCTATATCAATCAGGTTACGATATACATACATATATAATGTTTTCTTTTTGGCATTTGCTTTTCGTTCGTTCATAAATGCTAAGTTTCAGCTCTTGAAACAATATTTTAGTTTCATCTCATTTTCTTTCTTCTAATACAGTTTTCTAGGAGTTTAGCTATGTGCATATATATCTGTTAAGACTTACATATATATATATATACTACTTTCTGTAAATTTTCAAAGTTTCATACTCTTTTTTCCTGAAATCGGTACTACTCAATTTGCCGTTGAATCCATTTTCTTTTGAACCACCACCAACAACGCTAACCTCATGTATGACCAATTCGGGGAGCCCGTTCTCTTTTCTAACTTTATTAACGTATTCACCACCACTAACTGACTCTGAACTCACCACCAAAGCATCAATTTCTCTATTCGTCGCAGTGGGTCCACAAACGTCTTGGATAACGGATAACCTTAATTTTTGATTTGGATTGATAAACTTGACAAATTTCTCAACGGATCTTTCTCTAACTTCGTAAGGTTCCAGAAACTCGGCATATTTTTTATTTTTCAATAGGTCGTCACCTGTTATACCAACCAAAAAAACGTTGCTAGTAAGAAACACGCCAACTGATAGTAAAATTCTATGACCATCATGCATGTGATCAAACGTGCCACCAATTGCTACAGTGCCATACTGTCCTACAGTTCCATGATTCTGGACAACCTGCGAATTCACCTGATATGGAGATTCTTGAATTATCAAATTTGTCAAATCTTTATCAGTTAGAGAAAAGACAGGTATACTGGGGTGATTAGATTCATCAAACAATGATACCGAAGAATCATAAGTTATTATAGCGTCCCATGTATCAGCAGGTAAAGCTTTGTATTTATCTCCATAAATAACCGTGACAGTTTTTTCGTTGTGATGATGAATTCTAGCAGTATCATAAATATTGGTAAGTTTTTTTATCAAATCATCTAATTGGGTTATATTTTTCAAAATTAGAACCGTCAAAGTGTGTTCGGGTTTGGTAGTAGATAGTGACTTAAAAAGGAGTTTGTTTAAAATTGATTGATCGTTTATCTGGTTTGGAGTCAGTAGCAACAGTGGGCTATTATTATATGACATCTTGTGTGAATTTGCAGTTCTATAACTGAGGGATCAATACCTTAAATGTTTCAATATGAAAGGCAATTCTTTTAAGGTCAACTTATCAATCAAATGGCTACTTGCTGCCTGGTGCCATAGTAATAAATATTAAAGCCGGTGCAAAATCGAGCTCATTTTGCAGAAAAATAAAATAAAAATAAAGGCGATTTTGCAAAATTGAACCCTACAAAAAGACTTACTATTGTTGTTGTTGACTCAGTAAATGGTCACATTCATACCAATTTTACAGTGCTGATAACCAAATGTCTGATGCCTTGGAAGAGTTAACCAAGCTTAGGTCTGGTGGCGCATATATACCACCGGCAAAATTACGACAACTGCTAGCCGACGTTAGTTTGTCAAAACAATCCCAAGAATATCAAAAATTACAATGGGAACAGCTTAAGAAGTCCATCAATGGTTCGATCAATAAAGTTAACAAGTCAAATATCAAACAAGTTGTTGTTGATCTATTCAAAATCAATATATTGCGAGGACAAGGGCCTTTTGTCAGAAGCATTATGAAGTCACAAGCTGTTTCACTATCCTATACCCCAGTGTATTCTGCCCTCATATGTGTCATCAATTCCAAAATACCAGAAATTGGTGAATTATTGATCACAAGGCTTATATTACAGTTTAGAAGATCCTATAAAAGAGACGACAAAGAATTATGCAAAGCAACTGTAATATTTATAGGTCTACTAGTTAACTTCCAAGTTTGCCACGAAATTTTAGTGTTACAGTTGTTACATCTTCTCTTAGAAAACCCTACTAGTGATTCTGTTGGGATTGCATGCTCTTTAATGTCTGTTCTTGGACCATTTTTAATGGAAAATTCATCCACTGCATGCACTGCAATTTTTTCAAAACTTAGAATTATTTTAAATGAAGACCTTATCAGTAGAAGAGTCCAACACACAGTGGAAGATCTATTCAAGTTGCGAAGATCAGATTTTGAAGGCATGCTTATTATTGAAAACGAATTGGATCTAGTGGATGATGATGATAAAATTACACATACGTTCAATCTTGATGATAAATTGAAGGCCCAAGAAATGCTAAATATTTTTAGATACGATACAGGCTATGAAGGCAAAGAAAAGGAATACGAAGCATTGAAAAAGGAAATCCTAGGGAATGACAGTGAAGATGAAAGTGTAAGTGGTTCCGAGGATGAAGGTGAAGGTTTAGATTCAGAAAGTGATTTGGAAGATAACGATGACGAAAAAGATGATCAAGTGAAACAGCAAATCAAAGACTTAACCGAAACAGAACTAACAGACTTCCAAAAAACGGTATACTTGACGATTATGTCCAGTATGGGACACGAAGAAGCTGTCCATAAGCTTTTGAAACTTCAACCAATAGATCCAGATAGAAAAGAATACATGCTTGTTGACATGATTGTCAAATGTTGTGCACAAGAAAAAACTTACGCCAAATACTACGGTTTAATTGGAGAAAGACTAATTGGAGTCAGCAGAGAATGGGAAACAGCTTTCTCCGCTGTTTTCAAAGAAAACTATCAAATATGTCATAGATTCGAAACAAATCTTTTGAGGAACATTGCATCTTTTTGGGGTCATATGTTTGCATCCGATAAAATGGGATGGGAATCAATGTCGGTCATTGAACTAACCGAAGAGGACTCAACATCATCAGGAAGAATTTTTCTGAAGTTCATGTTTTTGAAGTTACAGGAAGAAATTGGAATAAATAAATTAAAAATTAGAGTGAACGAAGATTACATACAACCATATATTAGTGGCATGTTTCCACAGAAAGGCTCGTATCATCTTCGATTCTGTATCAACTTTTTCACTGCAATCGGACTAGGTATTTTGACCGAAGAAATGAGAGAGATTTTGAGTAACATACCCGAAGATGACGAAGAAGATGGTGAAGAAGAGAAAAATTTCATTGGTATTAAAGAAAATGAACCGAAAAGAGGTAGATCAAGAGAAAGAGATGACTGTGAGTCAAGAACTCCATCTAAATCCTATTCTAGAAGCTCTTCATACTCTAGATCAAGGTCCAGATCATACTCTAGAAGCCCTTCATACTCTAGATCCAGGTCCAGGTCATACTCTAGATCCAGGTCCAGGTCATACTCTAGATCCAGGTCCAGGTCATACTCTAGATCATACTCCAGATCCAGATCCAGATCATACTCCAGATCCAGATCCAGGTCCAGATCATATTCAAGAACTCCACCACATAAATTCAGAGGTAGAACAGAGTCTAAAAACGAGACCAGTCGTACACCTTCAAGATCACGTTCTTACTCGAAATCACTTTCAACATCACGTGCAAGATCACGTTCTTACTCGAAATCACTTTCAACATCACGTACAAGATCGTATTCGAGACCTAAATTTGCTTCTTCGACTAGTGCAAAACCATCTGCAGTCCCCCACAGCACAAATACCAAGGAAAGTGATCTTTTGCCTAAAACTCCAAAGCTACCAACTGGTCCTAAACGAGGTAGATCCCCTTCATCGTTTGATCCGCCTGCTGATCTGAGAACCAGAAAGCTGCCTACTGGATCGAAAAAATGATGAGTTGGTATATCTCATGTATATTAATTTACATACGTATATATAGATCTGTAGGCCCTGTGTTATCAAATTATGATAGATAGAATTATAGAGTTTTAGATATAGTAGACCTTTGAAGAGAAACAAAAATACGAGTAAATTTGTAAAATGTGGCGTGTTTTGTGGCAAGTGCGATTTGACCCAAATCAGTAAACCAGTTTTGATTTGATCAAGCTCATTTATTTGCACAATTTACGGGAATACTTATTGGTTTCGATGACGAACCAGCTGTTTTGATCTTTTTCACTATCATTTGGAACATTACTTACAAGAGACTAGAATGCCACAAGAAGATGAATTTTTTGCCACTGATCTAGCTGGATATTCAGGAGAAGACGAGCCAACAAGGGTGAATAGTTCTGGCGAACGTGAAGTTGAAGGCGATTCAGATGAATATTTATCCAGAGGTGTTAATTCTGACAAACAGAAGTCATCTCTTACTTCGTTAGGCGTTAAATTTATTGAACAAGACTCTTTAGAGAGAAAAGTCGCAGAAACAGCAGATAAAGCAATGTTGGTCAGAGAGGTTGAACTAGATGAAAAGAGATTAGATAAAACTAATGAAAAATTACAGAAATTTCAGTCAAAAATAGGAAATTTACAGTCAAAAGTGGACAACCGAAATACAAGAATATCTGAAAGAGAAAAGATAAAATTAGAAATTGAAAATTTACAAAAATATGATATTTCACCTTTACTGAAAGATATGAAAGAAATCAAAGCTAGATTGAAAATTTCACAAAGCAGAGCGGAGAGAGCAAACTCAAATGAACAATCGATTGATGATTCAGTTAAGCAACTTCCAACTGAAACAACTGAAGAATTTTTAATTAGAACTGGCCAAAGAACTGCTTTCGGTTCTTCCAATGGTTTCATTCAAGACAATGTCGATAGTACAACTACCGGCCCAACACACCAAAATTTGATTGCTCCAGGTCTTGAAGGACTAATAAATGAAGAGGGGGAAGCCGTTGATGATGAAAATTATGATTATGGAATTATAGAAGAAACACCACAACTTGTTCCTGAGAAAAAAAAAACTTCAAATTTGTATGACCACGAGATTGTGAATTTAGACAGTCACGAAGAATATTTGGACCAAATTGATGTTAATAGCTCTTCTGACGCTGATGTTGATGACGATGAAGAGGTCATTGGAAAGAAAAGAAAGGCAAAAACTAAGAAGTCCTCAAAGAAATCAGAGGATCCTGATGAGTTCAAAAACATTGATGACGGTGACGAGAGTACATACCAAGCAAGGTTAAAACAGTGGTCTACCAAACGTTCTAGCCTGCGAGCCAAGAATAGACCAGAATATCAAGATGATCTCTCTGTTGAAGAATATAAGAAGCCACACCCTACTATTAATGATGCTGTGCTCAATGATGAATTTAAAATTCCTGGTGATATATATCCTTCTTTGTTCGATTATCAAAAGACTTGTGTCCAATGGCTATGGGAACTTTATTCACAGAAGACGGGCGGTATCATTGGCGATGAAATGGGATTAGGTAAAACAGTTCAAGTCATTTCATTTCTAGCTGGGTTACACTATAGTGGAAAACTAGATAAACCAGTTTTGATTGTATGCCCAGCAACTGTTTTGAGTCAGTGGTGTAACGAGTTCCACAGATGGTGGCCTGTCATGAGAACGGTCATTTTACATTCCATTGGTACAGGGATGTCAAACAAAAAAACTAAGAAAGGTATAGAAGAAGAGGAATCATTAGAAGCGTTATTGGAACAAGAGGAATACCACAGCGGTAAATCACCAGGAATGGTAAGGTCTGATAGAAATGTTAAACAACTAGTTGATAAAATTGTCTCTAAAGGCCATGTTATCATTACCACTTATGCAGGTGCAAGAATATATGCAAAACACCTATTGCCAGTAAAGTGGGGCTACGTTGTTTTAGATGAAGGTCATAAGATACGTAACCCCGACAGTTATATCACACTAACATGCAAACAATTTAAAACTCCAAATAGAGTAATTCTATCAGGAACTCCTATTCAAAATAACTTGGTTGAATTATGGAGTTTGTTTGATTTTGTTTTTCCTGGCCGGTTGGGAACTTTGCCAGTCTTTCAAAGACAGTTTTGTGTTCCTATTAACCTTGGGGGTTATTCAAATGCTACGAATGTCCAAGTTCAAACTAGCTATAAGTGCGCAGTCATATTGAGGGATTTGATTGCCCCTTATTTATTGAGAAGAGTGAAAGCAGATGTTGCCAAAGATTTACCAAGGAAATCAGAAATGGTTTTGTTTTGTAGATTAGCCCCACAACAAAGAACTCTTTATGAAAATTTTTTAGCTTCTGAAGATGTTACCAAAATTGTTAAAGGGTCTAGAAATGCATTATATGGTATTGACATATTGAGGAAGATTTGTAACCACCCCGACTTGGTTGATCTGAGCGTTAAGGGGAAGTTGAGAATAAATGGGGTTTCTTCTAAAATCGAGGAACGTTCGGGCAAACTTCAAGTTCTTAGTACATTATTGGAATCTTGGGTTGAGGAAGGCAGAAAGACGTTGGTATTTACACAAACTAGACAAATGCTTCAAATTTTACAAGAATTTTTGGATGCTAAAAATTCAGAAACAAGCAACAAGTACAAATACTTGAGAATGGACGGCTCAACTCCAATCTCTCAAAGACAAACTTTAGTGGATCAGTTCAATAATGATTTCGAGTACCCTGTGTTTTTACTCACTACAAGAGTTGGTGGATTGGGTGTTAATTTAACTGGGGCAAGCCGTGTGATTATTTATGACCCTGATTGGAATCCATCTACGGATTTACAAGCTAGAGAAAGAGCATGGAGGCTAGGACAAAAGAAGGACGTCACAATTTATAGATTGATGATTGCTGGATCGATCGAGGAAAAGATTTATCATCGTCAAATCTTCAAACAGTTGCTAACGAACAAAATTTTAAAAGACCCTAAACAGAAGAGATTTTTCAAGATGAATGATTTGTACGATCTATTTACATTAGGCGAACAAGATACAAAAGGAACAGAAACCGCGGATTTATTCAATACAGAAGAAAGAAATTACAATGGAACTACAGAAAGAGAATCTAAATTTAACTCATCAAGACGTCGTCGAATCAATATTCCACAATCTAGTTCGAAAGACGATGACGACTTTTTACAAGTTTCTCAAATTAAAGGTGTCGAATCTCTTCGAGAATTTGAAGATAGCTCTAAACCTTCAAATGAAGACGATAACAATGCTGCTACTGAGGAATCAGATTTGATGTCTGGATTGTTCAAATCGGCTGGTGTTCATTCAAGTCTTGAACACGATAAATTAATGGATGCATCAACATCGGATGCTGGTTTATCATCAGCACATTCTAACTTGATAGATAGCGAGGCAACAAGAATTGCAAACGATGCAGTTAAAGCTTTGAGAGAATCAAGAAAGGAAACTAGAAAGACGAAAGTTGGCGTTCCCACTTGGACAGGCAAATATGGCCAAGCAGGTAAACTAACAGGGGGGTCAATTTTCAAGCGCACAATTGGATCCGGCATTTTAAACAACCGGCCAACTTCATCCAGATCACCTACCCCAGGTGCAACCTCTTCAACATCACCATTGATTGCATCATCTTCAATCTTAGCAGGTATCAAAAATAGGAAACGTGGTCCTGCCAAAGATTCTTCTCCTGCTAACACCGAACCTCCAAACGAGGCAAAACTGATAACTAAATTGAGTGAGTACATGTCTGGTTTGTCTGATTTTTTTGCTACTTCTGGGGAGGTTTTAGATAACTTGAAAGTTGATGTCGGTAATGAAAAAACTGTCAAAGTCATCAGGTCTATGCTAAAGTCCATCTGTACTTGGGATAAAGCACGTAAAGGATGGACACTAAACGAAGAATTTAGATAACTTTCTACTAAATATGATTTGTTTTGTTGAAATAATTTGACCTTCTTTTAAATGTAATAAGAAAGAGGGTAACCGATATAAAAAGAAAGAAAAATATATGTCATAAATAAATGTTACTGTAGGAGATAAAAGCCAAATGGCATCTATATTTATGAGATTTAAATCATTGATAATGATTTAGTAACAATAAACGTAAAAAAAATGTGCAAAGTATCAGCAACAAAAACAACCTTTCCTCAATGGACGTAAAAAAAAAAAAACATACAAAACCAGTCAAATGATAATTTTGACAATAATAACTATTTCTTGCTGGTACCCAATGAATAATCGCCAGCAATCCATCTGTTGAACATCATCAACGAGCTTTCAGGTTGGTCGTAAGGAACCATGTGACCACCATCTAACATTCTTGCGTAGGTAAACTTATCGTAGTTCTTAACTTCGCCAACCTTGGTCTTACCATCATCTAATAAAACGTCGTGGATTTTAGCAAGAGAGAAGCCATCATTACCGGACCATGGCAATTCGTTAGACCAAGCTTGGTTACCTAACCAGTTACAGATGAAATCTTTATCACCAGCATAGATCAAAACAGGTAAATCCTGATTCAAAATGTCAATGACAGCCTTATGGTATGGCTTCATCCAATCACCAGCAAACAAGAAGTTTCTGTTAACATCAAAGTTACAAGATTCGTAAGTTTCAACTTCAGCGCCTAATTTTTCTTTAACAAAATCTTGGTTCAAGTACTTGTCAATGTATCCCAATTCTTCGTAACATAATGAAGAACCTTCACACATTTTTCTGACATCGTAAACGTTCCTACCTGTCTTTTGGTATGGTCCAATTTGAGCATTGTTGCAGTAAATGGCAGCAGGGACACAAGAAAACACTGATTCGGAATCGTAACATGATTCAATCAATGATAAACATCTTGGTAGAGTATCTAGCATACTTTCGCATTCAGCTTCAGATAAAACTGGCTCATAACCATTTTCTTCAGAACAAGCCATCTTTTCATAGTAAGGATATTGAGTTAAAGGATCTGTTAGCCCGTTACCGATTAAAACAGAAGTTAAGTTAAAAGACCTATCAGCATGTGATAAGATTTCAGAAGCAAAAACAGGAACATAGTGACCACCGTAAGATTCAGCAGCAATGTGGAATGGAACTGATAGATATTCCGGGAATTGTTGGAAGAATAATTCTAAGAAAGCATAGACATCTTTGCCTGCAGCAACGGTATTCGAGACAGAACCTGATGAGTATGAATAACCAACGTTAACTGGTTGATCTAGGTAAATAATAGACGCATTTGAGTTCCATGAATATGGATTATAAACTGGACTTAGGTCTTTATCAATTGAAGATGAACCTAATTCAAAGAACAAACCAGTTAATGAGGAGCAACCTGGACCGCCATTTAACCATAAGATAATTGGGTCATTTTTTGGATCGTTCCTGGACTCAAACATCCAGTAGAAGAAGTGCTTATCTTCATCTTCAACGTCCAAATAACCGGAGTATTGCTTGGTGTGATCGATACCCAAAGAACCTGGGTTTGTCTTCTTAACTCTCAACTTATAATTCGAGAATTTTTCATTATCAACATGGTAATCCCAAAATTCAGCAGGCTTTTTCTGAATCTTGAAGTTTGGTTCTGAAGTGAACTTCATGTTCTTTAAGGTGTCTGGGAATTTAATCTCCATTTCAGACCAAATGTCGACTAAACTGTCATCTAAATTATCAATAGATTCGTTGTAAATTTCAGAAGCTTCTTGTAATAAGGATTTACCTTTGTTAATAAATTTACCAAAAATGCTCTTGGAAGCATCTTTGACTTCGCTGAATGATAATGGTTGTTGTTGTTGTTGATCAGCAGCAGCGTTAACAGAAGCAACGCCTGTGACGATAAGTGTCAAAACTGAGGTTGAGAATCTCATAATGACTCAGTAGTTGTTTAATGAGAGTTAAATTGATTTTAATTGAACCCCTTCAATACCAATTGAGGATTGAAACAAAAAGAGCAATGGTGTGGGAGTAAAGCAAAAAGACCAGAAGGACTATCAGGTAGCTCATAAAGCCAGGATAGTCAGTTAAAAATAGAAAGATAGAGATATTGAAGGAAACCAGATAATAGATTAGATAGAGGGCAAAAGTGGCTGAATAACCGCATTTCCCCATATAGAAGGTGGCTAAGGTGTTAAAGAGATTAATTGGATTCCTGTGGCGTGGCGTTAGTGGTCATAGCATAGGTGTAGCGCACGCTGTGCAGGTGCATAGTGAAATTATGTCATTATTTACATAACAATAACTGGGGTTTAATTTGAGCCTCAAATTAATTAATTCAAATTAATCAATTTTCGATTTCATGGATTGATGCGTTTCAAATTTAAACTACCAATGAGATGCTCCTTAAAAGTAATGGATCATCTCAGCTGTTCATCTATTGCTACTAATTGAACACAGATCACATTCATCAAACTAAAAAAATGTTGAGGAAACCAGTGAGACTGGGCTTAAGAGTGCGTAATACTTTCATTTTGCTCCCAAATAGATCCATACCTATAGTTGCAAATGCTTCTTTTGTCAGATTGAACTCTTCTTTTAATAAGGATAAGCCTGATGAGAAACCAAAACCAGTTCTGGAAGAAGAACCTTCTTTTACAACAGGAAGAAAATATCAATTTATGTCTTCTCAGAGACGTGTCACTGCTGACGAAATTGCTGGCAAACTAGGTGAAAAAGCTAGCAGTTTGGCTTCAAAACAACTAACCCCCGAACAACAAAAAGAACTTGACGAAACTTATCAAATGGCGCAAAGGTTTCAGTTGGTTCTAAAGGCAATTGGCTTAATGCTAGTTGGTCTTCTTGGTTATGAGGGCTACAAAAACTGGAAGTATTTAAAAACTTTACTATTTGGTGGTTCTTTCGACATGAGCCATTTTGATGAAGCCTACGAAGAAATCAAAAGAAAAAAAGCTTTGAAAGAAAAGGAACTTGAAAAACAAACATATACAATTACCGATCCCTACCATTCTTCTGTTCCAGGATTATACATTTGTGGTAACAACGAAAATCAAATGGCTTCTGACGATCCACAAGTTAAATTCCAGACTATATTCAAAAGATTACCAGCGTTTGATAACTTTGTCATCAATGATGTTGCATTAGGTGATGAATCTGGCGCATTAATTAACGAAAAAGGTGACTTATATCAATGGGGTAAAGGATTTAAAGGTAATTCTTCTAAACCAACAGTTTCCGGTAAGAACTTCATCAGTGTTAAAATCAGTAATGGGGTAATTTATGCTTTAACTAAAAACGGAGAAGTCCTATACATTCCCCAATCGTCTCAAGAACAAAAGGAATTCAGTGGTAATGAAGCAGGCTTTTTTGGATCAAAAAAGTCATACGACAAGTTGCAAACTCCTAAACAAATCAGAAGTATTGTTACAGGTACCGAACATATTGTTCTATTATCTCAAGACGGCTCTGTTTATACTGCAGCTACAGGTTTAAATTCAATTGAAAAATCATATGGTCAATTTGGTATTCCATCATTTTCACAATTTGACAAACCTCCAAAAGCCAATGAGGTCCACGAAGTTACTTTGTTGAATAAATACAGATCTGGAGATAAAGTTAAAAAGAGAGAGATTAAGCAAATTGCTGCTGGTGATACTTTTACTTTATGTTTAGATACCACTGGTTATGTTTGGGCATTTGGCAAGAATACATATGGAGCAGTTGGTCAACCTGTTTCTTATGACACTGAAATAATTCCATACCCGTCCAAGATTGAACTCATCTCATCTCATTTCAAAAACACTGATTTTCCTCAATGTATTGAAATTGCAGCAGGTGGTGATACAGCTTTTGCTACATTTGTTTCATCTAATATCTACAACTTATTTGAAAGATCTATTGAAGACCAAAAGGACTTCAATTTAGCTGACTTATCACAAAGTCAACAAGAACCAATGAGTTACTTTGCATGGGGACATGGTTTGAAGGGGGAATTAGGCGTTGGCCACTTTGTTCATGGCCAAGCACACCCATCCAAAATTCAAACTTTAAATAAGATTAAAGAATTCAATGAACAAGTGAAGAGAGTTGAGACAACTGGTGTTAAATCATGGTCTGTAGGTAAGAACCACATTTTTGTGACGTTGAATAACGATGACGTATACGCTTGGGGTGACAATGAATTTGGTCAATTAGGCAATGGCAAGAGAATAAGAAACGGTGTTCCAAGCTTGTTACCACCGTTATTGGAACCAATTGACGGTAAAACAATGAGTACTATTCCGAAACCAGATATCAGCAACAGATTACAATTGAAGAGCGGTAGTAAATATCAACAAGTTTTAGTTTCCGGTAGAGATACTACAGCTATTTATTATACAAAGAACTGATATTTTTCCATAATAAAAAACTGTACATATATAGATGAAAAGTATGGGATTAGTGTGTAATTGAAAATATATATAAAAACTTTTATAAAGCATTTTGATTTTTGATAAGAGTACAAATTGAGCATTTCCGAACAGAGCCGCACGCCAGCTTGCCCATTCAACAGATACCGCGAGATCACTTTGAATCACTATAGAGTCTGGTACTTTGGATACTTGCTTTATTAGTGATATACCTCAAATGCTTACACTCCCCTAATGACAGACTCAACGTGAACAAGTAATTTTTATTTCCCTCTAGATAAGTATCTAGAAAATGCAAGAGATAAAGATACTAGTTGAAAAAGGTAGCTTAGGCGACACAACAGCAAAGAAACTCAATACCAGCCGCCGAGAAGAAGATGCCAACGATAGAACCAGAACGGAACTTTTAATTGATTCCGGCCCTGAACTGAGCCGGCAAATTAGTATAGTTTGTAAGAAGTACTTGAAGAATATTGAATACAGCTCATGGTATGAGATACCACCAGATTTGGTACCATTAGAAGAATTTGATTATCATTTATTTATATTGATAGACTCATTAAGCTTTCAAAAATTTGAAGCAATCCCATTTAGTATTACCGCCGAACACAAAGAAATCACCGATTTCATATCTAATGCAAGTGTTAAATTGAAAAACTTCAAGAGATTTTTGTCTAACCAGGATAACGATGTCAGTAACGGTTACAATGGAGGTGCCAATACTAGTGGTACCATTGATGAAACTGAAGACAGCATAAACACTGAACAGAGCTGCCAAACTGATGAAGCTGATAGAGAAGACAGAGAAGACGGCAGAGGGGTGTTTCTTCGAAACCATGGCCTTTTGATACCGATTGATTTAGGTAACAGATCGACGCTGGTATGGCTCAAATTCAACAATAGTAATTTGGTGAACGTCTATCAAATAGATTCGAAACCGAGTTTTATTGGTGAACTCTCATATAATTCAAAACTTGCAATAAAAGCTTTAATTTGCCATCTACTGGATATCAAGCATGTTGATAACTTAGTTAATTCCTTCAGTTACACAATGCCAACGATGGAAGATGAAGATCTAAGCAACGAAATCCTAATATTTTTATATATTTTGAGCGTTATCCAATCTTATAAAACGTTCGGATATTCTGCAGATTTATCACATCTTACTGGTGATACCAATCAACTGTTACGTGAATACAACGAGTATAAGAGTTTTTATCTTCAATATATTTGTAATGAGAACAACTTTGATATAGAGTCAACTGATGACGAACCAGATATTTCACAATCGTATAAAGAAAAGAAATCAACAAGATATAATGAATCGTTATTGACAACAGCAACAGCATCAGCATCATCAACCCACAGATCCAACGGAAGGAAAAGTATAAATATGACTCACACTCCTACGAGGGATCTGTTACTTAATAGTAGACCAACTAGAGAAGTTCGTTTAAGTATGAAAAGAAAGTTACAAGTCGACGCAGAATGTGGTGGTGTTGATGACAGTGGTGGGGGTGCTGAAGATTACAACAATAGCAACGATGACATCGAAGAACAAGACGATTATACACCAGCACGAAAACATGGCAAAAATTCCAATAAAACGGACACCAAAAAACAGAAAACGAAGCCTACTAAATTGATTTCGACTGATGGCAACAAAACTTC
This sequence comes from Ogataea salicorniae, assembly GCA_030557545.1. Classification (NCBI taxonomy): domain Eukaryota; kingdom Fungi; phylum Ascomycota; class Pichiomycetes; order Pichiales; family Pichiaceae; genus Ogataea; species Ogataea salicorniae. The sequence continues at coordinate 29,413 of JAKTPI010000010.1, forward strand.
AAAAGATGCTCTCGATTCGAAACAACCAAAAAGTACCACATACCTGAAGAATTTTTTCAGTAAACAGAGCAAAGAAGAATTGGAAAGTTTTGGCCCATACTTTGTCACTATAAAAAACCTGAAGGAGATTCGTAAATCAATGAATTATGATAAATTTCATTTGAAAGAAATAGCCAACGAGTTCAAGAAAACTTATGATGAAATCCAAATAAAGTTCTACTCCAAATGGGCGAAAACTGACAATAAAAAGAATAAGAAAAAACAACCATCACTGATTGACGAAAATGAGTTCAAATTTCCAATGTATGGGCCAACACAGATTGAGTTTGAAATTATCAATTCATCAGAAGTTGTGGCCACAAAATCTTTGTTGAAAAAACTTGCAGCGATGGACATTTTCCCGGACCAACAGCAAATGAGAGCTATTTCAAACGCAAGAAGATGGATTAACCAAAGATTCAAATATGATACTGTGACAAAAACTGTTCATTATTTGAGAGATTTGGATGTTATTATACCAGATTATGATGATATCCCATACATCGTGATGGCCACGCATTTACATTTCGACTGTATGGATAGTGGGTCAAGTTATAACCAAGTAAGAAGAAACTGGTATATCTCCAAGAAGGCTGTTGATTTTATTGTTGAGAGGTGTAAGAAGTGCAATTGAGTAATTGCAGCATAGTGTAAGTATTATTCATCATGTACGCATTAGTCTAATTATAATATGACGATAAAAAGGGATAACTATCCCCAGATTATTATTTATTAATCGTCCCACGCACCCCACCTTCCCAACCTGGCGAATTTCTCACATGGCTGAAAATTTCTCACAATTGACGAAGGGTCAAACGATTCGGAAGTTGGCAATTGCCATCCATCAGTTCTTTGATCCCAAGGGAATGCTAGCTCTTCCGATGAATTGTTCGGCGTTTAAAAGACACCCCATTGTTATAACATTAGATCGATTGGCTCAAGTGTATCAGTAAACAGTATAACTACAATCAAAACAACATAAGAAATAAAAACACACAATGCCTGACTCCATGGAAGTTGATGATTACAGAAGAGTATGTTGGAATTAGAAATGTGATAACGAATTACGTTTGTGTTATTTCGCCAGATTTATTGGAGATACTACTTTCCTTATGCCTGTTAATATGCTATGCTATGCTACGGTAACTGCTAATGCTAATATAATGGTAATAGAACGGTGCTCCATTACTATTTGTTGTGCTAATAATATAAACATTATGTTCATTTTAACACCTTGTACGGTTGTACACTAAATGGCACCGCTAGTGACTAACAAAAAATTTTCTGAATGCTTATCATTTATTCAACACAGGATCGCTCAAGATCTCCAAGACGTTCTGATGAAAGACGCAGATCAAGATCCCCACCACGTAGAGAATACAACGATAGAAGAGGGAGCGACAGAGATTCTTATAGAGGTGGAAGAGACTCTTATAGAGGTGGAAGAGATTCATACAGGGGTGGAAGAGATTCTTACAGAGGTGGAAGAGATTCTTACAGAGGTGGCAGAGATTCATATAGAGGTGGCAGAGATTCATACAGGGGTGGCAGAGATTTTAGATCCGTCCCAACCCCATTCCAAAGAGAGAAGAACATCAGAGAATATGAAATCAAAAGCAGCAGAATCCACGAAAACTCTATTTTTATTGGAAACCTTCCTTATGGTACCACATGGCAAGACTTGAAAGACTACTTCAAAGAAGCTGGTGAAGTTGTCAGAGCTGATATTGTTACATCACACGGTAGACCAAGAGGTATGGGTACTGTTGAATTTGCTAACAGAACACTAGCTGAAGATGCCATCTCTAAATACGATAGATCTATGTTCAGGGGTCGTGAAATTTTTGTTAGAGAAGACTTACCACCTCCAGAGAAAGAAAACCAACGCCAGGAACGTCAAGATAGAGGTCCTTCAAGATATCAATCCGAGGGTGCTCCAAAGAGATATATTCCTCCTGAAGGTTGTGAAATTTTCGTTGGTAACTTACCATTCTCTGCTAGATGGCAAGATTTAAAGGATTTATTTAAGCCAGTTGGTGAAATTATAAGAGCTGATATAAAAGCTGATTACAATGGTAGATCAAAGGGTTTTGGTACTGTCGTTTTTGAAAAACCAGAATATGCTACTAAGGCCATTGAAGATTTCAACGGTTATGATTTTAACGGTAGAAGAATTGATGTTAGAGCTGGTAAAGTGTTTGCTCCTGTTGATGCTGAAGTTCCAAGTATTGTTGTTACTGAATTTGTCAAGGATGTTGTTGGTGAAGGCGAACCAAACGAAATTATTTACGTTGATAACCTACCTTGGGAAACCTCACAATCAGATTTGTTTGACTTATTTGGTACCATTGCCACTGTTGAAAAAGCTGAATTACAATTTGATAGATTAGGTAGACCAGCTGGTACTGCAGTTGTTCAATTTAAGGATCTACAAGGTGCTGCTGCTGCCATTGCTCAATCTGATAAATACGAGTACGGTAATCGTGAATTACACGTTTCATACGCAAAGAAAGAGACCCTTGCTCAGCAAGTTTCTTTGCCACAAGGTCCAGCCGAAGTGCAAGTTCCTGTTGAAGCTCAACCTACTGAAGAAATTCCACAAGTTGAAGAACAACAAGTCGCTGAGATGAACGACGATATGGACGATGCTCCAATTATTGAAGAATGAAGTAGTGATTATCATTTTATTCTTTATGCTTTTTTTATATAAAACTTAAGTCATCAATCTTTCTTTTATCAGGGAATATGTACTACTAAAAAATTACTCCACTTGGTTTTTACCTCGAAGAGTATTCCGTTCTTCACGTGAAGGAATACATATAAATCGTCATAATTAGCACTTATATATCTTATATACTTTTCAATAATATATATATATAATAGTTTTTTAACTACCCCAACCTATTCTGAGTTCACCTTATCGTAAATAAAATCAAACAAGTAAGTAGTTATAGCCAGGAAAGTCCGAACTTCTTTATATCACGTAATTTGAAAATTATTTAAGTTTTAATGCGGCTGCGGCATTTGATTTTTCATAATTTTAGGATCAGCTACAGATGTTAGATTATGAAGATATGGTTATTTGTCTTTATAAGCTACGAATAGCCAGGAATAACACTGAGTATAGAATATAGGTCACCATACATAAACACACTCAAATGACTGTCGATAAAAAAGAGATTGTCTCCAACTTGGAATCTTCCAGAGTGGATGAACTGGAAGCGATGCTTAAGCCAGCCATCGATCTTATCATCAAGCATGTTCAACAAACAGAATCCGGTGAACGTAACATTGGTCCAAAATTTGATAATCCAAAGGATTTATACAAGATATTAAACTTAGACAGCAATGATCTGTTTGAAAAAGCTTTAAAAGATAGTAAAACCCCATCTGATGATATCCTAAAAGTCTTTGAGAAAATACTGTCTAATTCCGTCAATACTTGGCATACAGGATTCATGGATAAGTTATACGCATCCACCAATCCAGTTGGTGTATTGTCTGACTTGTTGTTGTCAATTCTTAACACCAACTCTCATGTTTTTACAGTGTCTCCAGCATTGACTGTTATTGAACGTAAAGTTGGTCAAAAATATGCGAATATGTTTGGTTTCACCGATAAGAATGCGGGTGGTTTAACATTCAGTGGTGGTTCATGGTCCAATATCACTTCTTTGCATATGGCCAGAAGTATTTTGTTTCCTGAAACAAAGCAATTAGGTAACACAAAAAAGTTTGCAATTTATACTAGTGTTCATTGCCATTACAGTGTGGAAAAAGCTGCAATTTTATCTGGTATTGGTGCTAAGAACGTTTTCAAAATTCCTGTTGACGAAAGAGGTAGAATGATTGCCCTTCAATTATCAAAAACTATTGAAAAATCAATTGAAGATGGTTATACTCCCCTTTATATTAATGCCACTGCAGGTACTACTGTTTTTGGATCTTATGATCCATTTGAAGAAATATCTGTCATTGCCAAAAAGCACAAGGTTTGGTTTCATATCGATGGTTCATGGGGTGGTAACACTATTTTCAGCTCTACCAGAAAACATCATATGAAAGGAAGCCATTTAGCAGATTCCATCACGTCCAACCCTCATAAGATGCTCGGTGTGCCAACCACTTGTTCATTCTTGCTGGTTCCTAACGATCGTATCTTCACTCAGGCCAACTCTTTAAATGCGCCATATCTCTTTCATAATGCTTTAGATGATGCCGAGAACTTTGACTTGGCTAATGGTACAATGGGTTGCGGTAGAAGAGCAGATGCTTTAAAGTTTTATCTTGGTTGGTTGTATTACGGTACCAAAGGTTATCAACAAAGAGTCGACCATGCGTACGATATAGGTGAATATTTTGCCACTCGTATCAGTATGATTGAAGGATTTAAATTGATCAGTGATACACCACCTCCTTGTTTACAAGTTTGTTTCTATTATAACCCTCTAATCACCTCCAAGAATGATCTGAAAGGTAATGATATGACCAAGGCTACTAGATACATTGCCACGAGATTACACAAATATGGTGAGTTTTTAATTGATTACGCTCCAAACCCCGACGACACCATCTCTGGTCAAGACAACGGTGAATTCTTCAGAGTTGTGTTCAACTCTCCTGTTGTTTCAAGTACTGTTATTGATAAGTTGATTGATCAACTGATCAGTATTGGGAATGAAATTGAATGACTTTTTTACTCTTTTTTATTAACACTCAATCGTTTACACTCAAACCTATAGAAGAAAGAAAACTTGTATAGACCCAATTAATTAGTCTTTTAGAATATTTACATTTCAATAAAATTAAACTATATACATATAAATATAAATCACAAAACTGAATAAATATTAACAGGAGGGTATACATATATACAACATTTTTGCTATCGATTTTATAGATCTTTCTAAGCACCCCTTTTTTCCAAAAGAATTATCGATTGTACGTAGCTCCATAGTCGGTGTCCCCATCTATGATCGTCTAGTTGAATCTAATTGTTGCAACTTCAACATTTCTTCTCTAGGATTAAAATCTCCACTTGACAATTTTTCATATTGTTCATCGTATTTTCCTGTACTCAAGGTACCATTACCTCTAATTCTTTTTCTCATATCCACTATACCTCTCTTACATTCCAAAAACGTTGCCAACTGGGCTTTACATAACTCTGGTAAATCTTTGGCAAGCTCTGGATTGGAAATGCATTCTTTAGGTTTGTTTCTTTCAATCATGACACATGGTGATCTTTGTAAGCAAATAGCCACTTGTTTTAACTGATCCTTACAACTGTTGATAGAGTCATGAGGTTAACGCTCGGGAGAAGAAGATCGGTGTTAGTATTATAGTTCATAGTGGTGGTGTATTTCTTCATGAGACTGAGCACTTACCTGGCAACCATACTTGAGTAATTCCTAAGTATTTATTGATGGTATTAACGATACTACGGTAAGTTATTGATTAACTTAGAGAGTATGTATTGTTTAAACCGACTCTTTTGTAGTATATAAATCTGCAACTTATAGATTATTTAAAAATGTGTGCACTGCACTACAAAATGAATCTGAACTGTTTCTCTCATCTAAACTTTAGTCAACTTAACTTGACTTTATCCGCCTGCACTTATTCATATATACTATTTCTAATCTATTTACATCATCACTAAAGATCAATTTTCAAATAAATGAATTTTTTACCAGGTGAACCTAACAGGTCACCCCACTGTGTCTCCTTTACCAATTGGAACGCAATCCAAATATTGAGTTACTGTTCTGGTAACAACCTTGTGATCACTACTAAAGACTTTCAACATTTACAAACAATATATTTACCAGGTGATTCATTTAATGTTGACATAAACAGAATAAACGGTAAAATTGCCATTTCAATTAATAACGAAATTTTAATATATTCACCTTCTATTTCAAATTTTTACAACTTCAACTTTGGGGGAAGAAAAGACATATCCGAACTTAAGATCCAATGGAAACTAGAGCTTGAAATATTGAATAAAAATGACAGTTCTCATATTAATTGTTTTAATTGGTCCGACTCTTGTGAAATTAGGAAGGACGAATTAGATTCCAATCAATTCTTTGGAGTACCAGACGAATACAACTCCGAAACCAGTTGTGAATTGGTTGTTGGCTCTGACAAGACTTTAACTTTATGGAGACTATACTATAAGAACGTCCAAGGTAATAAAACCATCCACAAAAAACAATTGTGGCTCAAGAAACAACCTAGTCCAATATATTCTGTCAAATTCTCTCCAAACTCGGTATCTATTGCATCGATTGGATTTTATGACAAATTGGTCAAAGTTTGGCGTAGACTTTCTTTTGGAATAGAGACATCAGAATTTGAACTAAACTACATTCCACATCAAAAATATATTACGAGTATTAGATGGAAACAAGCACCAGTGATATCAGGATTAACAGGTGCAACAACTCACCCTGCATACTCAAATATACCATCCGAAGTAGGTACTCCCACTTATTCAGAGTATTTGAAACCTGCAAACAGTATCATCAAGTCAGATGTTTCAAGGAGGGTGTTTTCATCAGATGTAGCAAGTGTTAATACAATGGCTGCTCATTCAAAAGAGCACAATATACTATACACATTAGCTGAAGACTCAGTTTTAAGAGTCTTCACTACGTGCAGTTTGGGAAAAGGTTTCGAGATTGTCTTCAATGGATCATTGGATTTATACGATGGCTCACCCTGTAGAAAAGTGGAAAAGTTTGTGTCTATTGTGGATCATGAATTAGTTGATTTTGGATTAAACAAAACTTTGGAACTACTGGATGATAAGCATCAAAAAAAAGAAGAACAACAAGGTAAAAAATCAAGAGCGAGACCAAGAAGCAATGTTACTAATGACCTTTATTCAGATGCGGAAAGTCTAAGAAGTAGAAGTGATTCTGACTTTGATCTCTATGAAGTTCAACAAATCAAACTATCGCAGTTGTTGGAAAGTGAGATAGAGTTGTGCATAGTTTTTGATAATGAAGGTACGGTTAAGATTTATGGACTTTCAAACTTAAACTCTTCAACTCCTACTCCAATGGTCACATTCAGAATGAATACCAAAACAAATGAAAGTGGGAAAGTTACGCACGGTATAATTAAATTTGGTAATAATTGTATTCCAAAAGATTGTAGAATGATGTTCATTCAAGATTTTCAATTATCAAAACTCAATAACTCAGATAAAATGGAACTATCGTTAGTTATTCATGATCTTTTCAAGAATTCTATTAGACATGTTGGTATCTCATTTGAAGACATTTTCCAATTTGAAAAAGAAGATATCATGGAACTATCGGATGATGAATATGATGATTATCATCTAATCAACAATAAAGACGCTCTAGATTTTAGCAATATCAGTATGATTGAGATTGGAGAACTTCAACATAAATTCACAGGCCATAATAAATCCATTCAACGATTGATTAGATCCGCTGATGGTTGTGCTTTCTTATCAGTGACAAGGTTCAATGAAAGCTGTCTCTGGATGACTATCCCTTTACAAAACAATAGAAAAACATTGAACAAAAAATCAACTTTGATTACACCATCACCAATAATTGATGCTTGTATTTGGAAAGAGGGAAATTTTGTAATTACTTTAGTTGAAGATCAAATCATTTGCTTGGATTGTAGATTGGAATCACAATACAACGAACAAATTACTAAGTTGGCTCCAATTTATGGATCTTTGAAAACTACATGTAAATTTGTTAAACCTTTGTGTTTTCTCTTATTACCAGAAAACGATAAAAGCATTTGCCATATTGTGGCAGTTTATGAAAACTGTGAATGTAAAGCTTGGGAAATACAATTGATTGATGGAAGCGCAATGATTAAGGGTTATAAAGTTGAAACATTGCCATCATTTGATGAAAGTACGGATGGAAGTAAATTGCATGATGCTGCCGGTGTCAATCCAGTTGGTTGGACCGCAGCTATGGGCAACAAATTAGACAGAGATGTTCTATCCGTCATTAACAAGGATGGGCTTGCAAGAATTTATTCTTCATCAATAGTTAATGACGTTATCAAATGGAACTTAAAAGATGAGTTTATGACAGGAATTAGGGATGCCTCCTTCCTGAACGGCTCTTCTGTTCATAAACTTGTTGTTGTTAATAAAGATTCTAATCGACTAACTATATGGGATACAAGATTAGGCATATTGGAATACGATGAATTGTTTGAGAATGAAGAAATTAAAGATCTCGATTGGACAGCAACGGAATTTCAACAAGGTATACTAGCTGTTGGTTTTAGATCACATTCTATTTTGTATACCCAGTTGCGTTACGATTATACCAATCAAACACCAACGTTCGCCAAAATTAAGCGTATTGATATTGGGCAACAAACGACTCATGAAATTGGGGACTCTATTTGGATGGCGGATGGTTTACTTGTTATTGGATCCGGTAATCAATTTTATATAAGTGATAAATCCTTGAATCCAGAAACCGACCATTTAGCGGGTGAAGCAATTGGTACATTGGATATTATTTACAATGACATTTTCCATTTGTGCTGTGCTTTAAACGGTCCACTCCCATTATACCACCCACAAAATATTATTCAAGTGTTATTCACAGGTCACATTAGAGTTTTTTCGATGATTCTGATACATTTATGCAATCGTTTGAGAGAATATGATCTCGGTAGTAGGAAGCGAGTTGATGCTCAATTGGGTATAAACTTCAGTGAACTGATTAAAGATGAAGAAAATCAGAAATTGAATTCTGCAACTAGAATCAAGAATTTGTTCAATGAACACAATGATGAAGAAGAGGAGCAGGTTTTTACTAAAGCAATGTCAGAGATTATTATGGAAAAATTGCAAAAACACAAGCTACCATACTTAACTGGACACCAGCAGATCACATTGGCTTCTACTATCCAAATAGTTGCTGATATTATGGAATCCTATCAATATATTTTGGATATGAATGGGCTAAGATTTTATCTTGGTGTTAAATTATTTCAATTGAATTTATTCAAGACTAATATTCATCGCCATCATCTTAACCAACAATCGGCCGGTATTAACATATTAACACAGAAAACATTGACGATGAGAGACATTACATTTGCATTACACAGTGACAATAAGGATTTGTTATTGAATATTATTAATGAACAATGTGGATTGAAAATAGACTCGATAGGTTTAACCAGATATATGCTATCGTACTGGTTAGAAAACGATAAACTTGTTGGACTTGCTGATAAAATAGCCCAGAATGAATTTTTCAAATTCCAAGAAGAAAACAAAGGTTTCAAAGATCCAACAACATGTTCAATATATTATTTGGCATTAAAAAAGAAACAGATATTATTGGGACTTTGGAGAACCTGTATTGGGCACCCAGAACAGCAGAAAATGATCAATTTTTTGAAAAATGATTTCAAGCAAGAAAGATGGAGATCAGCGGCAATGAAAAATGCTTTTGTTTTGTTGGGTAAGCATAGGTACATGGACGCAGCTTACTTTTTCTTATTAGCTGACTCGGTCAGAGATTCAGTCAATGTTATAGTAAATAAACTGAAAGATATTCCAATGGCGATTGCAATTGCAAGATGTTATGAAGGTTGTGATGATGGACCAACTATGAAGTATATAATTTTCAATACTATCATACCACAAGCATTGGAATGTAACAACAGATGGAAAATTAGTTGGTGCTTTACCATTCTTGGTGATCTTTCTAATTCCATGAATTGTTTAATAAAACCTATGAATGAAATAATTAAAGACATCGAACAACTAAAGTCACTGTCAGCTCCATCATCCTCTATAATCAACAACAACAATAAGAAATTGGTAGTTAAGAATGATTTACAGCAGATTAATAATTTGAATAATGAAGATCCAGTTCTATTGATAATTTACGAGAGTTTAAGATCAAGATACATTGAAAAAAGGAAGAAAAACGATCATGGAAACTTCAACAGTAATATTGAAATTGAATTTTTGTCCCCATTTTATGAATATCAATTTATTATTAAAGTTGCTGCAATGTATGAAAAAATGGGATGTGATTATCTGGCTTTATCAACTGTTAAAAATTGGAAATTCATATTTGATGAAGATAATGAACAGACTTCAAAAAAGAATGGAAAACAAAATGGACATGCAACTGAAGCTAAAACTAAAATTGAAGCCAAAACAGAAGCTGATACAGACACTGCTGATACAAACTTTTCAAAATCTGCAGAATATGCAAATAATAAAATCAAGCCACCACCATCGGCATTTGTTGAGCCTGATATGTCAGCATTTGATTTCGGTTTCTAGAATTCAAATTAATAAAAATAAAACATTTATATTACTGTGTAAACGTTTTTGTACATGTAAATCATTTATAAAAATATATAATCACAAAAGGGGGCAAAAAGGTAAAAGTATCAAGTCATGTAATCAAAGAATGAAATTTCACTAGGAGACTCATTCAATAGCTGTGACCATTTTTCTAACATTGCCAACATTTTTCTTGTGTTTGGACTCTTCACTGAAAAGATTGAAACTTTTTCAACAACCAATAACAAAAGATCAAGTAAATCATTCCTACTGATACCTTTCAAGTTGTTATTAGCTTCATCATCATTCTCATGAATTAATAGTTTTTCAAATCTCATTCGTAATGAAACGGCATGTATTATTGATTTTAAACTGTTTGTTAAAATAATGAAAACCGAAGTTCTATTGAATTCAACTTCAAATAGTGTTTCATCCTCAATTAAACCTCTAATTAAATTTGAAGAAATCAAAGAAACATCATTCAAAACTTCTTCAAAAAATTTGGAATGTTCAATTGATATAACTGACTGATACAATTCAAATAATTTGCTGAGTTTAACAAGAACAGTTTGATATAAAACAGTCACTGTATTATTGACAACAACTGTAATCAATGGGCTGTTTGAATTTAAATCAATATATAATAAATTTGATTGCAAGTCTTCAAAATTTTTGACTAATTCATCAATTTTGTGGTGAACTGAATTTAGACTTTCTTCATTCTTTAAACTTTCCAAATCAACCATATATAAAAACATTTTACTCCATTTAATAATATTTTCGGATATCGTCATTAGTAAAATCGTTGATGACAACGAATTCAAGTCAATCATAACTTGATTTCGTTGTAACTCTTGCATTGCCTCATGTAAATAAAAAGTTGTCTTGTCAAATGGTAGATGGGAATTGTTTTCGTTCTTAGAGATATTATCGTTAATATTATTATTATTATTATTATTATTATTATTATTATTATTATTACTATCATTTTGATTGTTGTTGTAGTTGTTATTTGCCAAGGATAAAAATGTAGTTGGAGATGGTAATAATGTGAAAATCACAGAATTTGAATCTATTGAAAATGCACAAGGCAAACCAGTAACCTGAGAATACCATTTATCGGTAACATAAATCTCCCAGAAAGTACGTCTTGCTTCTTCAACTAAGCTAATTTCATCATCCAGTTGATCATCTTCTAAAAACAAGGAGTTCGTTTTACTCAAAAGTAATGGGCTTAACTTTGAGCTTTCATTGTCGTTTGGTTTATTAGCAAAAATATCCAATTGATCGTATCCAAACATTTGTGATAATCTAACAGTAGAACAAATAGATAAAGCTGACTTCAGATCCATATTAAATCGGAATTCAAAATGTGCCTTTAAAGATGAAGTCTGTAAGTAATACATTGTATCAAATTCTGTTAAGCTATTATAAGTCCCCCAATATTCATCAAGTAGAGTACAAGATTTTTCGTATAATCTTTTACAAATTGATGTTGTTGAATATTCAGGCATGAAACCACAAGCAGTTGCCCAAATCATGAAGCTTAAAAAAAGTATCTTCTCTGGATTTTTATTAAATTTATTAATGTATCTTTTTTTTGATAAGGCAAATGCTCTGATTTCATTTCTGAAAGCAAATGAATTCATCTTATCGATAGCATCCAAAGTCAATTCAGGAAAATCATCAAGTTGAAGCAATTTGAAAAATTCAGCATCTGTTAAAACGTTTCTTAAATAAAACCGCTGATCAGTTAGGTCAATGCTTGGCTTACCGAAATCATTTGCTACTCTTTTAGCTGGTGATATTTTAGGAATCGTTGGCAAATGACTATCAGTATTCTTCCAAAGTGGAGACAATTTTGCAAAATTGGAATTTATTGTATCTATCATTTTTTTATCCTCTTGATCAAATTCAGCAGTTGATTGATCACAAGGCAGTTGAACTGCCGAATTTTTGAAACTAATTTTTGAGTTTGTAAATTTTTCATTTTTAGGCAACTTTGAAATTTTATTTCTAGAATCTATTAAATGTAATGATTTCAAGTTTGATGAAGGTTTAGGTCCCTTTTTCTTATGGGATACATAAATACATTCACTTGATTTTTGCTGGCATCTTGAACAAATTGGGTACACTTTATTACATTTCAATTTTTTTTCACGACATGCTAGACAAGCAGCTTTATTCAATGAAGCAGAAGAAGACGAATTTATCAGGAGGTCAGACTGTATCATATCGGACATATTAATATTAGGTTTCATGTTGATTGAATTTATTCTAAATATTTTGTTTGAGTCGTAATCTCGGTATTCGAATAGAGGTAGCAATATTAACGGTTTTGATCTAATAAATTACTGCAATTTTGAAAGTAGTAATAAAATGACAAGCAAGATAATAGCGAATATGGAATATAAGTTGTGTTTTCCAACACAAAATTGAAGTTTACAAACTTAAAGAAGGATAAAGACCAAACGATCGTGTTTAACTGGTAAACAAAGGTTTTCCACATGATCCAAAATGGTTTCTACCTTTACAAAATAGAGTAAACTTCAAAAACGTTTGCGGCGCGGCATTTTCCTCCTGGAGAAAAACACCATATCCAGTTAATAAGTTATATAAGTTATGAATTATAAGTTGATTGTTATAAGTTCTGTTTAATCATATGTATTTACAAGAAAAAGAAGAGAATGAAGAATATTTTATTTTTAACGTCCCAAGTTCAATAACAATGATTGGTTAGAGCTTGCAGAATCGTTGCCACCTTTAGCACCACCTGGTAAATAGGTGACATTTGGAGAAGCACTTAAAGTTTGTGCAATTTCTTTGGAAGCTTCCAATCTTCTGATCAACAATAAACCATCACCAGCTTTTTCTAGAGCTTTTGAAATATGTTCAGCAGCTTCAGCTTCACCTTCAGCTCTAATAACACTTGCTCTTCTTTCTTGTTCAGCTTTTTCAACTGTGAATTTAGCCCTTTCAGCATCTTGTTGAGCAATTTGTTTTTGTTCAACAGCTCTGGTGAATTCAGAACCAAAAGTCATATGAGTTATTGAAACATCTTCTAATCTAATTTGGAATTCATTTGCTCTGTTTTCCAATTCTGTCTTAATTCTATTTGAAACAGTTTCTCTCATTGTAATTAATTCAGCAGCATCGAATTGAGCAACGATTGTTTTTAAAACTTCGTTACCAATTGATGGCAAAACCCTTTCATCATAATCTAAACCCAAATTTTGATAAATAGTGGCTAATTTTGGAACATCAGGTCTGTGTAGAACTCTTAAGGTTAAAGAAACGGTTTGTAAATCTTTTGAGCCAGTTGTAGTTGTGATTGTTCTTGGTTTTGTTCTAACGTCAAAAATAATTGGCTTTTGTAACCATGGAATAACAAAATTTAAACCTTCACCAACAACCTGTGGTTTAATACCTGAGAATCTATCGAAAATAATAGCTCTTTGACCACCTTGAACATCATACAAAGAATATTGAGCGGTCATGACAGCAGCACCGACAGGGAGAGCTAATTTTGAAATAGCATCAGCAATTTTGGACATTGTTAAGGGTATGTAAGTATTTGCGTATTTGAATTTTCTAGATTTATACTATCAATTGAAGAAACAAAATATATCTTATTTTGCTTGTATCTTGTTTTACTCTTGTACACCTACTCCTATTCGATTGAATTCGTGCCAATTCTCTCGCCTTTGTGTATTATTATTTATTTGTTCGAACTGATTCAAATTTCTGGGATTTTATGTTGAGGGCTGCGTAACCTAATTGAACCCAGTTTTGAGGAGATTTGTACTTTTTTTTGAATATAATACGATATATATATATATATACCAAGTAGTTCGTACTGTACATTGAAATGAAGGTTTTATCTTAATTTATATATTACATATACGATTGTATATACTAACAATATTTATAATGGCATCATCTATTCATTATCTTCATCATCATCATCGTCTTTAACAACACCGGATTTTTTCAACAAAGTATCGATTTGGGTTGGCTTCCATATCTTTAAAATTGGTTTTTTTGTTGCTTGATCTAAACAGATTGTTGAAAATTCAATTTTTTCACTTGTTAGTTTATTGCTATCAGTTGTTTTACTTAAAACTTCCAAAGCCAAAGTTTTAGCTTCATCAAATGTTAAATCATCTTTATAATCTTGTTTTAATAGAGTTTGTGCACTTGAACTATTAGCACCAATTGAAGTTGCTTTCCAACCAGAATAATTACCTGATGGATTACTGGTATATAACTGGAATCCGTATCTATCATCATAACCAGCAAAGACAAATGAGACACCAAAAGGTCTTAAACCACCATGTTGTGTATAACCTTGTTTAACGTCACAAACGTTTTTAACTAAAGTTTCAATATTTGGGTTTTCATTATAAATTTTTAAATATTCTTGAGCATTGTATCTAATATGATTGATTAAAATGCTTGCATCAGCAGTCATACCAGCAACTGAACATATGGTGTTATCGTTTAAAATGTACATTTTTTCAGCAGAAGAATCTTGTTCTAATAGTTTAGATGTAACTTTTCTTTCAGCAGCTAAAACAACACCTTCGTTACACATGATACCAATTGCAGTACCTGCATGGTTAATTGCTTCAAGAGCATATTCAACTTGATATAGTCTTCCTTCAGGAGAAAAGATTGTAGTTCTTGAATCGTATCTTCTTGACATGCTGGAATTGAATTGTGTGTATTGCTTATCAGTAAATATGGAATGTGTGTGTATATATAGATACACGTTATGATATGATACGAATTAGAGATGCTATATGATATGTTGCATATAAAGTGAGCTATATATGATGTACTTACTGATTTACTGATTAACTGTTTTAATTCGCCTTCTTCGCCTTCCGAAACAATCATCAGTGAAAGGAAAAGTGAGAAAGAGAAACAGTTAGAAGGATGATACGGTGTAAAGATGTTTATTGTTAAAATTGGTGGAGAATTTGAGAAAGAGGTGCACACACACGCACACTCACAACAATAATAATAATAATAATGGTAATAAAAGTGGTTTTTTGATTTTGACACTTTTGTTTGGCTGTATATTTAGAGATAAGGTAATTGAGATAATAGTAGCATTATACTCTGTTTTATACTAATCGAACAACCGCATATTAATTCAATTGATTTGGCAAACTCATACTATTATCTTTACTTTCTTGTATTTGTGTTTATTTTTGCTCAATCGTTCAATTCAAGTGTGTTTTTTTTTTCTTTGATTTTTTTTTATTTGTACCTCCTGTTTTGTTTGGACACAAATAAAATAAACTACTGTTATTTCTTCAACTTTGTCCAAAGTTTCATGCGTTCTAAGCTTTTACAAAGGCTACATATCGGATCAAGCCACAACAATAACAGCAGCAATAACAACAGCAATTCTGAAGAAAGTACCACAAACAATTCTAGTAAATTATTTGAAGCAAACTCTCTGAAATCAACAAAATCAACTTTATCAACTTCAAGTTCATCAACAGGAAGAAAGAGCTCAATTCAAATCCCAGATCAACAGCAGCAGCAACAACAACAACAGAAACAACAGAAACAACTTTCTGAAATGGATCTACAAGCTCATCAACAACAACTGCAAGCTCAACATGATCAAGAGCAACAATTATTACATAACACGACTGCTGCATTGAACATGGATTTGGCAGGTCAATACGCCGGTGGGACTGCTGTTCCATCTACTACTGGTGATGCTGCACCATCAGTTGGTGGAATAGTCAACAGCTCTGGTTTAGACCAAGCTCAGCAACAGCAATTGGCTTATTTACAACATATGCCATCTTATCAAGCTATTATACAACCGAATTTTGTTCAAATGCAAAGAGTAGCGGGTGGTTCCTTGTTACCCCAAAGATCAACAATTTCAAAAAATAAATATTCTTTGAAAGATTTCTCAATAATGAGAACTTTGGGTACTGGTTCATTTGGTAGAGTTCATTTGGTCAAATCTGTTCATAATTCAAGATACTATGCTATAAAAGTTTTGAAAAAAGCTCAAGTTATTAGAATGAAACAAGTTGAGCATACTAATGATGAAAGAAGAATGTTGAAATTGGTTGAGCATCCATTTTTAATTAGAATGTGGGGTACTTATCAAGATTCAAGAAACTTGTTTATGGTTATGGATTATATTGAAGGTGGTGAATTATTCTCATTGTTGAGAAAATCTCAAAGATTCCCAAACCCAGTTGCCAAATTTTATGCCGCTGAAGTTACTTTAGCTCTGGAATATTTACATTCTCATAATATAATTTACAGAGATTTGAAACCTGAAAACATCTTGTTGGATAGAAATGGTCATATTAAAATTACTGATTTCGGTTTTGCAAAAGAAGTTGAAACTGTTACTTGGACTCTATGTGGTACTCCTGATTATATTGCACCTGAAGTTATTACAACAAAACCTTACAATAAATCAGTTGATTGGTGGTCATTGGGTATTTTGATTTTTGAAATGTTGTCTGGTTATACACCTTTCTATGATCAAACTCCAATGAAAACTTATGAGAAAATTTTAGCTGGTAAAGTTCATTATCCTTCCCATTTCCATGTTGACGTTATTGATTTACTTTCTAAGCTAATAACTAGTGATTTAACAAGAAGATTAGGTAATTTACAAAATGGTCCAGCTGATATTAGAAATCATAGTTGGTTTAGTGAAGTTGTTTGGGAAAAATTACTACTGAAAGACATTGAAACTCCTTATGAACCTCCAATTACTGCAGGTGTTGGTGATACTTCCTTGTTTGATCATTACCCTGAGGAACAATTGGATTATGGTATTCACGGTGAAGATCCATATTCCAAGTATTTCGAAGATTTCTAAGTTCGAAACAAATTTTTAATCGATTTACTTTGTTATCTACTCTTTCATTTTGAACCATTTTCTGAGGTTTTTTTTGCCTTTTTTATTATTATTATCTTTATTACTATCTTGTTATTTTGTTATTCGTTTTGTTTTTTAAATTGGTTTTTCATTATTATTATTATTATTATTATTATTATTATTATTATTATTATTATTTTGTTATTATCTGTTATCCGAAGTTCGTCGTCGTCCCCACATCCTCCCTTTATTTTTTTTATGACTGTCATTACTTTTGTTTGTGTTTTTGTTTTTTTTTTCTTATTTCTTTATATCAGTGAAATTAAAGTCGAATCATTATTTTTGTGTGAAATTCTCTAAATAAAGTTTATTCTTAAATTTTTTGATATACTGAACAGAATCTATTTTAATTTGAATCGGTCATACAAGCATGTTTCAAATACTTCTGTTGTAAGTGGATTGATTTATCGTACAAACAAATTGTATTCTTGACTGGTTTGATTTTTTACGGCGGTGCTATTTTTACTGTGTTTTTGTTTGTGTTTGTATTTATGAAGGAAGTTATCACAAACTTAGTTTCTCTACAGAACTGATTAGATATACATATCAATAGGAGGTCCTAATTAAAGGTGTGAAATAGAGTTATTTATTAAATTAAAAACACGCTTTATCGGATACCAAAACGTGAAACAGTTAAACTAGAAAACACGGTCAAGTTCAACAAAATGAGTCTGAATCATGGCACTGATGATGTTTTCAATAGAACGAATTTATTTGAACAAGATATAAATACAGGTGAAAAACAATACACACGTATGGAAAATAATGTTATGAATGGTGTTGTTAGTGATGGTGATCTAAGAGAGTTATTATCATTAGAAAAAAACCTTTTTGATGTAATTGACAATAGCGAAAGGTTAGATACAAGAAAGAAAAGATTGTTGAAGAATTTAGCTACTAATGCTTTTAAATTTTTCGAAACGAATATACACGATACAATAAATAATGGCAATAGCAACAACAAGACTAGTTTGAAATTGATTGAATTGAAAAATATCGAATTGTACGAATTAATTCAAAATTTAATAAATAAATTGATTTCGTTCATTATGGCCATCAATGCCGATGACCCATCAACAATTACTCTAACGGCAACTACTAATTCTATCAGTGCTTCTGGTAATACCAATTGCTCAATGAATACATTCACTGGGATTTATTCCAATAATAATAGGAACCAAGAAGTAAACAACGGTTATAGTTTGAACCATAAGGATAGATCAGATACACAAAACAATAATAACAATAATGATGAATTTGAAGATTCGGATTATGAATCAAATACCAAAAATAACATCAACAACAACACCAGTAACAATACTAAGTTTAATTTTAATTATGACTATGATAGTGGTGACGATTACATTAATGGTTTTAATGGTTATGGAATTTATAGTGTCAACACTAACACTAGTGGGCGAACATCAACAGTAATGACTCCACAACGACAAAGCCAACAAAATGGGTATGTTTCATCACCTTTATTCAAACCTCTGTCTTTGAATCCCACTTATCGTGATCAATATCAACAGCAGCAGAAGCATGATCAGCATGATCAGCATTACCAGCAGTTTCGACAAGTGCATAACGGTGCTTACCCTTTTCAATACCAACAGCAGCAGCAGCAACAGCGAAAGTATCAGCACCAGCAAAATTATCTATACAATTCCATGAATGCTGATGATGATTGGTGAGTAATACTCGATCATCAGTACCAGTTCATGTCAACACCCCTCTCTTGATACTAGTGCATGAATTTGTTAATTGATTTCATGTGTAAATGTGTACTCATGTACTTTTCAAGTGAAATGTTAAGTCTATTGATGACTATACTAATCGTTGTACCGTATGTATAAATTAAACCTGTATCTGTGAATGTAAAGTGAAGGATCATTATCAAATTGTACTTTTTTTTTGACTCGTTCCTTCTTTCACTATCAACTTATGAACCCTACCCCCATCCTTACATTTCGACAAATAAATAAACCTATGCAGCATTATACGCATGGTATAATTGATTTACAACTCAATTGATTACAAAAAGAAAAAGGGGAATGGTGAATGATTACCGTTTATAATCTAAAAAAAACAAGCAAAAACAAAGCACACTCTCTCTCTTCCCTAAAATACTTGTTTTTTACTTCTTTTTTCAATGCTTACTGAATTGCATATATATATAACCAAATGATATGCTCTATTAAATTTGATTATACATCCTTCTTTAGTTTTTGTTTAAAAAATTCATTTTTAAAATATATATATATATATACAAGTGTTATCTTTTTTTTGGCTTTTTTTTTTCTGGTTTTGTCTTTTTTCATTTGTAAGAGAATCTAAGTAATAACAAGATAAACAAAACATGAATTAATATTTTATCATAATGTGAATGGAAAAAAAAAAAAGAGATCATGACAAATGAATTAATAATCAATAGTTTGAATCAATCTTTTATTATTGATTAAGGATGTATGCCATTTTTATTATTATTATGAAGTCTTGTTCTTTTTTTCCTAAATATATTAACATTGAGTTTTGTTTACTCAAGTGTAATCTTAGCACCTAAACCTTCTAAAGTTGCCTTGATTTTCTCAGCATCATCCTTGGAAACGTTTTCCTTTAAGATCTTAGGAGCACTTTCAACGAATTTCTTAGATTCAACAAGTGATAAACCTAACAAGGCTTTAACTTCCTTGATAACCTTTGGTTTTGTCTTTGGGTCAAATGAATCTAATTTAATGTTAAATATAGTCTTTTCTTGAACTTCTTCCTTAACTTCTTCAACTTCTTCGGCCTTGCTTAATGAGTTTCCTGAGTTGTTACCTGAACCAGCAGCAAATGAGATTTCAGGGATATTTAATCTAGTTTTCAATTCTGAAATCAAACTTGAAGTTTCTAATAATGTTAACGTTGAAATTTGATCAACAATTTGAGAAATTTTTGGATCAACTGGTGTACTTGATGCTTCTGTGCTATTGAATCTCTTTGATGATAAACATGTTATTGAACTTCTTTTCAAACTTGATGAAGTTGATAACCTAAGAGCGGATTTTGTTGATAATCTGACAATTGAAGACATGATGCTATATGCAAATTATGTGTTCTGTATTCTATTTCTTATTAGAAATTAGAGGTTAGAGATGATGATCCGATACAAATAAAGTAAACAAGAGTTAATTAATTCCAAATGGGATCGACTATTCATTCATTCGACAAATGACAAAAGCTGAGAGAAAGAGAGAGGTTGAAAAAAATTGGTTTTGTCGTTGTAGATTTGGCGCGAGGTGTTTTGGTGAGCACAAATACATTGCACAACTTACAGTGTTTATATGCTCTCCAACTTCCACTCATCACATTATATGTTACTCTGGCATAAGATGAAGTTATCTGGATAATGATATTTGATATAACCAGGCTTCACCGTCAAGCTACACAAATCTCTCCCAGACCCATATAAACATACATCAATAATGTCGTTCAGATTCTGTGCAGAATGGTAAGTATCGCATCGTCCCCTCTCCTGCAAACAACCTTCTAATTACTAACTTTTTTTTGTCACCTACAACACAAAAAATTTCAGTAACAATATGTTATATCCAAAAGAAGACAAAGAAAATAAACGTTTACTATATCAATGTAGAAACTGTTCATATTCCGAACTTGCTGACAACTCAAAGGTTTATAGAAATGAGTTAATTACAAATATTGGTGAAACAGCAGGTGTTGTTGAAGATATTGGATCTGATCCAACTTTACCTAGATCTGATAAAGTTTGTCTGAATTGTTCGAATAAAGAATGTGTCTTTTTCCAATCTCAGCAGAAAAGAAAAGATACAAGTATGGTTTTGTTTTATGTTTGTTTGAGTTGTAAAAATGTTTTTAGAAGCTGAAAACGGTTTTAAAAGAAAAGAAAAAATTAGAAGGTATTGTATATTAGTCCGTATAGATAGATATATGTATTTATCTATATATATATGTTAAAATGTATGTATTTAATATTATAATTTTGAGAATTATATATCGTTGAATTTGAGAAAGAATAACGTTGTACAACATAAAAGGAAATTGTATTTATGTGGGGAAGGGATATGATAGAATAGGGGAGAAAAAGATGAGGGATATTCAGAATGTGGTGAGAGGAAGAAATATATCTTTGATAAAAAAAATAATACAAATACAAATAAAGAAAGAAACAAAAACAGAAAAAAAACAACCATTAAATTAGAACCAATGAACCAGTAGATTAAAGAGAGAAAAAAAAACCAGAGACGGAAAAAGATAAGAAACCTTTGAAACAATTAAGACAAAAAAAAAAACAATACACTATTTAGAAAAAAAGAAAACCAACAAAAGAAGGAATTGAAAAGTTACAACCATTTTATAAATAAAATTGTTGGAAGTTGTTTGGCCCACTATTATGATGACCATTGCCCAAGATTGAAGGAGTATTGTTGATTGATGAGTTAACATTAATTCCAATAGAACTTTGTTGTTGTTGAACTTGTTGTTGTTGCTTGTTAACTGATGAAGATGGGGATGATCTTATTGATTGTAAAGAGTTTTGCAATGAATTGGTTAAAGATGGTAGCATAATTTTTTCACTTGTAGATGTGCTCATAGATGAAGCAGCTGTATTATTATTTGAAGTTGTATAATTGTAAGAATAGTTATTGTTTGATGACACATTGCTATTTGGGGAATTTGAGCATGATGTTGGGGAAGTGATTGATTTATTATTATTATTATTATTATTATTATTACTAGCAGCATTATTTGAAGGATTCAAAATATCTTTCAAAGAATAGATAATCTTATTATAAGTTTCTTCTTTATTTGAATCTGAAATGTTGGAACTTGTGTTTAAATGTAATAATAAATTATTGATGTCAATATGTAACAGATTTAGTTTTTGCTGCTGCATTTGTTGAAGTTGAATAGATTGTTGATTTGATTGTTGAGCAGTATATATTGGTTGTTGTTTATTGTTGCTGCCGTTACTCAAAGTAGTAGAATTGTCGGAATATAGTGGTTTTGGAGAAGATGAAGAAGATGAAGAAGAAGATCTTGAACTAACTGAATCATTAGTTAATTGATGAACTTGTTGATTGAAATTGTTTGGTAAAGGTAATTGGAATTTTGATAGTTGTTGCTGATGTTGTTGTTGTTGTTGTTGTGGTTGTTGTTGTTGTGGAGGTGTAGGAGATTGTATCTGTTGTTGCTGTTGTTGGTTATTAACAGTTTGTGCAGCCATTAGTAGAGAATTTGTTGGGCCAAAATTCAATCTCTTGTTATTTGAGTTTTCTAAAATTGGCTTTTTCAACAATTTATTAGCTTCGTTATTTGAAGAGGATAAAACTTCATTCAAGTTATTTGATGGGTAAATAATGTGATTGTGTTGATCATTGACAATAACAATAGACCATTTTTTAGCTCTTAAAGAATAGTTTGCTCTAATTCTGAAAGGACAACTTGTTTTGTTCCTCCTTGTAACTTCTTTGACAAGTGATTTGTTGTTTGATTTAATTTTGGATCCTGTATTATGTTGATGATTGTTATAGTTACTTTTACATTTGAAAACAATTTTAGTGTCATCTGATCTTTCAATAACAATATTGATACCTTTCATGATTAACTTTGAATGTAACCAAGGTTTGATTGATTGTTTATCATCAAAATATTTTTTTTCATTGATAAGAGGCTCATAAGGGCTGTTGCTAGTAGTACCGTTGCTACTGTTGTTATTGGTGTTGTTTGAAGCTAACAACGAAACTGTTGAATTCTGAAGTTGAAAGTCCATTATTATTTGTTTAGTTGTGTGTATATTTATTTGTTTATGGTTTGTCTAGTCTATAGGGTACTTGTATGAGGACTTTTTTTCTTTTTTCAAGTTTCAACAATTCTACGAAAAGAGGAATTTGATTCATTTATATTTATAGGAGCCGATTGAGGGGAAGCGAAGATGGAAAAAGCTACCGGATTCCGGGAGGACACAATTCTTTGATTTTCTTTAAATCTTTCGCACCCCGTCCAATTTTTTTTGCTCTTCTCTCTTTTCCCCCATATATCTCAATATTTAAAATGGCAACAACGGGGTTATGGTTCCCATCCTATAAAAACAAAACAAAAACTATAGCCGTATCATTCCATCATCCCGTAAGTGAACATGAAAGTTTAAAGTCTTAAAAATGCTCATACGTATCCTGAAACTTAAGTTCACATCAACTTATTCTCTTCTGATCTCTGGATAAATCGCAAAACCAGTGTAACTTTGCAAGTACACATACTCTCCCTCACTAGTTCTCTCACTCTTTCTCACATCCACGCAACACACCAGAAAACACATGCATTAACTTGACACTCACACACACACACCCGCACCGCACCCACCTCAACCTCAAACACCCAACCGCTGCACCCCCTGTGCTCCCTTTTTCCATTCCCAGTTTCCAAAACTCCCAAAATCTCTCACAATTCATCAGCTTCTCTCCCGTGTCGCAAGTCTTTCTTCTCGCTGTCCGATCACCGGACTCTTTTCTTGTCTATTTTGGGAGATCTTCTCGGAGGGAATTGTAGTTTCTCCTCCTCTTCACTCCTGACACCTCCTCTTTCTTTTGCTTCATCTTCCTTCCTTCTCCTCCTCCTCCTCTTTATTTCGATTCCGGGTTTCTTTCGCTTTCCGCCAGTCGGAGTGGATCAAATTTCTACTCCGTCTCACTACCACTCACCGTGCTCGTGCTGTTTATACATCGTACACCTTATAAAAAACAAAATAGTATTTTTAAATCAACCATACTATCCACTGTACGCCACTCCACATTAAAAAGTATCAATAGCCCGTGTCATCTCCTAATCAGTATAGCCACTCATAGTATCATTCAAACACACTATCATTTGAAACAAAAAGGCCCCGGTGTTACCTTACCTCACCCTTTACCTACTCCGACATCATCTAAGATTCTCTCACATGCGGACTCCTCTCACGTATATTAATTATCCTCCCACCTCACTCCAACCGAACCCCCCGCCCCGCTAGTTTTTCCTAGATATCTTAACCATTTCCCACCCCCACCACATCTAGTATGTATGCCATTGATGACTTATCTGTTATTATTACTCCTAATGTTTACCCCCTCATTTTGTTTGCAGCAAACGTTAATCGAATACTTTCATCGTTAGGGTGGTTGTTGGTTGGCATTATCTTTCTTTTTTTTTTTTGATAAACCAGAGTTCATCCCGCCCTCGTGCAAAGCTGAAAATTTCATCACCTACTCCAGTCTGTATTGCTCACAGCCTTATTTTTAGTATAAACTATATGCAACCGATACATGTAATACTACCAACACCAATACTTGAAGAAAAAACCCATATCATTCACACTGGTGTGTTTTTCATTCCACCCATCCTCACTAATAATATACTCTTAACCTATCCGTATTCTGATCTGTCTAGATTCGCTACTGGTAACATTTATTATACCCCCATCCCCCGATTTAACCCCCATGACAAACTCACCCTACGCTATACCGGCACCTACTTTTTTTGCACACTAACCAATACAAACAACGCAAGTATAATCTATCCAAATAGAGTATGTAAACTTACATGTTTATAATAAAAGGGCTATTTTGTTAGTTTCTTCAATTTAACCAACCACAGACTATTTATTAACTAAACCAACCAATCAAATCCAACCGACACTAAATAATTGTATTCAATTAGGAATCATATCCCGTAGTGTATCGTATCGTATAAGTGTATGTCCCTATCTGGTTTAATTTTTAAAATTGCCGACACCCTACGATTGGCCATTTTATTTATAGCTGACGGCTTAAAAAATTCTTCCTTTCCTCTCTCGTATTATGTAATCTTTTCTTACTTTTTTTTTCTCTCTTTTATACGGTCTCCGTGTCTTCTGTTTCTAGTCCGATTCCCGATTTTCCGCGCCTGTCCGAGACAGCTTTTTAAGGATATGGATCCTTCTTCTTTTTTTTTTTTTCTTGGTTTATTATAATAACAGAAATAGTAGTAGAATTAATTTTAAAGTAGACTATATAAATAATTACTGACTTACCTTCTACCACCTCTACCACCTCTAGATCCACCTCTAGATCCACCTCTTGATGATCCACCTCTTGATGATCCGCCTCTTGATGATCCGCCTCTTGATGATCCGCCTCTTGATGATCCGCCTCTTGATGATCCGCCTCTTGATGATCCGCCTCTTGATGATCCGCCTCTTGAACCTCCGCTAACACCTCTACTTGGTCTTGCATTCTTAGCCATCCTCTTTTCCTTCTCTTCTCTCTCCTTTCTGATTTGTTCGGAAGACTTTATTTCATTTCTACCAGTACCACTCTTATTCCAACCTTTAATAGTCTTACCACTTTCAACAGCCTTTTTAACTTTTTCAACTTGTTGATGATAATTATCTCTCAACTTATCTGGTAACTTAGGTGCTTTATTAGAACTATGTTGGAATCTACCATTCAACTTCTTACCTCTTAATTCACCATTAAACTTATTATTTTGTTCACTTGATCCAACTTTATAACTACCAATATTGTTATGAGATTTCCAATCATCGAATTTACCAGATCTATAACTTGCTGGAATTCTTTGACCTGATTCACCAATAATATATTTATTATCATCTTGAATTTTCTTATATTTACCAGCTTTCTTATCCCATTGCATCTTAGCAGTTTGTTTATGGACTTGAACTTTATCGTCATCACCATCAATTTCAAAAGTTGCTGTATTAGCAGCTCTAACAAATCCAGTGTCAATTGATAATTGTTGATCTTGAACTGATGAAGCTGGGGCAAAATGTGGTAAGAAAAATTGTGGATCTTTGAAACTTTTACGGTTTTTGTTCAAAAGTAATATATCACCATCTTCGAAATTGTTCATTAATTCTTCTTCGTTAACATCGTAACCAATTTCATTTGAATTTGTTTGTAAAACTTCATCTTCTAAAGTATGTGTTAAACCTTGAATTCTTTCCATTTCTAGCAATTCTTTTCTTTGTTTTGCCTTTCTTTCAATAGGAGCTATTTGTTTTCTTCTCTTGTTCATTAAATCCATTAAAGAATCATCTTTCTTACCAAATTCAAAAACAGTTTCTTTAGTGTGTCTATTTTTCAATTTAAGTAAGAACATTTCCTTTTCATGTTCAAGATTTTTACCAAAAATTAAATTTTGCTCA
Organism: Ogataea salicorniae; assembly: GCA_030557545.1. Classification (NCBI taxonomy): domain Eukaryota; kingdom Fungi; phylum Ascomycota; class Pichiomycetes; order Pichiales; family Pichiaceae; genus Ogataea; species Ogataea salicorniae. Next base: position 55,918 of record JAKTPI010000010.1, read on the forward strand.
TCCCAACCCATATTAATAATTTCTTTTGCTCTTTTCAAAGATTCTTGAGATGCTGCAGTTCTTGTTCTGAAATATAATTTTTCAGCTTTTTCAGCAGTTGATTTCATCAATTTCAAATCATAGTTGTATTTCATAACGGTTTCATACATATCTTGCATTCTTTCAATTTGAGATCTTGGTGATGAACCTAAAATCAATCTATTAGTATAAGAAACCTTAGGTTCTTCAAATCCAACAAGTGATCCATCATTTTCACTTTCATATTTATTTTTCAACAGTTCAATTTTCTTGTTATGCATTGGTGTTAAATATATTTTTCTTCCCAAGAATATTTCCAAATCTAATAAATATGGTAATTCAGATTCGTTCAAAATTGAATAAGCCCAACCTCTATTACCTGCTCTTGCAGTTCTACCAACTCTATGAATGAAAATCTTGGATGAAGCTGGTAACGAATAGTTAATAACGTTTGCTAAAACCGGAATATCAATACCTCTTGCAGCAACATCAGTAACAACTAACAATGAACATAAACCATTTCTGAAATTCAAAAGTTGTCTTCTTCTTGCATATTGATCTAATGAACCATAAATGTATGAAGTTGCATAGCCTGAATCTTTTAAAATTGTAGTTATATATTCAACATGATGTTTAGTTGGAACAAAAATGATGGTTGAATGTTTTGATGGTAATTCGTCAGCTTTTGGTAATCTTTCTCTTTTTGGGAATTTTCTCTTGCGTCTTCTTTCATTTTTTTTCTCTTTACTATCCAATTCTAAATCTTCATCGGATGAATCAGCTTCATTATTTGCATTATTCAATTTCAATAATTCTTCTTCAGTTGCAATTGGGATTTTGATAACATCTTGTAATAAACTTAGTAAGTTTGCTTCTCTTTCATTTCTTTTTGTTGTTATGAAACACATTTCTAATTCATCAGAAACTTTAGTTTCAGCATCTAATCTGACTAAAACAGGGTTGGTTAAACCAGCTTTAGCAAAATCAACCAATGATCTAGGTAATGTTGCAGAGAATAATAAAGATTGTCTTTTTGTTGGTAAAGAAGCCAATAGTTCGTTTAATTGTTCAGCGAAACCCATTTCAAATAATCTATCAGCTTCATCATAAACGATATATTCAACAGTTTTCAAATCTAATTGCATTTCTGTCTTTAAGTGTAAAAATCTACCAGGAGTAGCAACAATGACATCTGGATTTGACATCATTGCACCAAATTGATCCTCTAAAGAATCACCACCAATTAATAACAAAGACCTCAAGTCGGAACCCTTTGAGAATTCTTTCAATTGTTTATAAGTTTGTAAAGCTAATTCTCTTGATGGAGATAAAACAACGGCTCTAACACCAATCTTAGCAACATGGGTCTTCAATTTTTCAACTAATGGTAACAAGAATGCAGCTGTTTTACCAGAACCTGTTCTAGCCATACCAACAACGTCTCTATTTGACATAATTAATGGTAATGTTTTACGTTGAATTGGTGTTGGTTGTTTATACCCCTTTTTAGCAATGTTGGCCAAAATAAATTTGGAAATACCAAATGATGCAAAAGTACCATTTTTAGCTTTCTTACCAATTGTTTGATTGATATTTTGAAAATATTCAAGATCTTCCTTATCTTCTTTTGAATCTTCATTGTCACTTAATTCCAATAAGGGGAATGGGTTTGTTGATGGTGCTGATGTATTTTGTTTTGCTTTATTTTCCTTTTTTTGCCTTTTCTTTGATGGTTCTTCAACTTCTTGCTCGTCTTCATCCTCACTTAGAATCTCATCTTGCATGTTAAATCCTCCATCATCGTCTGAATATTGATCGTCACTGGATTCGTTTTCACTATCTAATGCTCCAGAGACTAAATTGGAGGCAATATCGTACACTTCTTCGTCACTACTGTCAGACATTGTTTTATTTATGCTTCTAAACTATGTTTTTGAAGTAGCCTTTGTTTAGTTTTTGTATTTTTAAATTGAAAACTATTAAAAGGGAAGTTCTATTAAAAATTAAAGAAATTTAAAGAAAAAAAAAAATTTAAAAAAAAAAAATTCAATTAATCAATGACAGATTTTCGTGTCGTTAATTTAAAGGCTGTGCTCTTAGAAAAATAGGGATTATTTTACTATTTCCAATTACTAAATTTTATTCAAAAAAAAAAAGAGAAGACATTGACACTGGTTATTATTAAAACAAAATATACGATAATAAAGAGAATATACAAACTAATGCAAGCTATTTTTTAATCCTCAACGATTGTATGGATGATAATTACCACCTCTCTTATTGAATCCACCTCTACCTCTTCCTCCGCTTCTACCACCTCTGCCTCTTTGATTTCTGTTGTTTCTTAAACCATTTTTAGGACCAGATGGTAAATTCAATGAAGATTCTTGAGGGTTAGGAACATCATCATCACCGTTTCTATCATTATCATCATACTGATCATTCGAACCATCGCCGTTACCGTTACCATTACCATTATTGTTAGAATCTTGGTTGTTGTTGCTGTTGTTGTTTGGTTGGAATGATTGCCATTGTTGGTTTCCACCGTTGTTATTACCACCTTGCATTTGTGCCCAGTACTGTTGCATCTGTTGCATTTGTGCCCAGTATTGTTGCATTTGATTTTGGTTGTACATTCCACCCATTTGACCCATTTGTGCTGCGTATGGATTCATCATTTGATTTTGAGGTTGTTGTTGACCATATTGATCGTTGAAACGGTTGTTTTGGTTGTTTGGGTTGTTGTTTCCGCCACCGTTTAATCTGGCTTGTTGTTGGCCTCTTGGTTCAGCTCTTTTGATTTCCATGTTTTTACCATGGAAAGGAACATACTTGTTTTGAGTAACTCTGTCAACGGCATCTGGAGAGTCATAAGTGACAAAACCATAACCTCTAGATCTACCGGTATCTTTATCAATCATCAATTGAGAATCGATGATAGAACCAAATTGTTTGAAATAGTTGGTAAATTCATCTTCTGTAACTTCGGCAGCAATACCACCAACAAAAATCTTACCTGTCTTATCCTGTTCTTCTTTTGGAATCGCTCTTTTTGGATCAATTAATTTACCATCCAAAATATGACTTTGTTGTTTGACAACAGCATCAACGCTTTCAGAAGTGGCAAAAGTTAAGAATCCGAAACCTCTGGATCTACCAGTAGCTGTATCCTTCATAATAGTCAAGTCAACAACGTCACCAAATTGTGAGAAGTAGTCCTTCATACCTTCCTCAGTAGTTTCCCAATTTAAACCACCGATAAACATCTTACCTTTGTCTTTAGATTGTAGATCGGCCTTGACAGTATCATGGTATGGTTCGCCAGGAGGTGGGGCTAAAGGTTGTTGAGATGGAGGTGGTGGTGGAGGTAAATCCTGTTGCTGTTGTTGGTCGCTGTATTGACCATATTGTTGTTGTTGTTGTGGTGGTAGTTGGAATTGATGTTGCTGTTGTTGTTGTTGCATTTGTTGCTGCATTGCAGCTAATGCAGCCATGGTGTTGGTCACACTTTGTTGTTGTTGGTCACTAGTACCAGGAACTGCGGGAATTGCATGGATTGATGGAATTGAGTCAACTTCCTTTTTAGAAGAGTCCTCATAGTCGTCCAATTCACCTTTTGATTCATCTTTTGGGGCTTCCTCCTTGTTTTCTTCAGTGGCTGTAGTTGTAGTAGCTTGTGGCTTGTCATCGTCATAGATGTCATCGAATAGAGCTTCGTCGTCTTCAAAGTTAGACATTTTTTTTCTGTTTATCTTCTTTTTTTGCTTGCAAGTGACTAAGTATATAAAATATAAAGTATATGATCTTTACAATATTAAAATACGGATCAAAGTAAAACTAATCGGTATTTGATGTTTTTTTTTCTGGGTTTTTTTTTGCTTCTTTTCCTAACTATCAAAGAAATTTGTCAGTTGAATAAGATTGTAGTTTTCTTTTGCTTTCTCGTGATTTTGTTAGATGGCAAAATTGATATAAAATTTATTATTCTATTATATTAGTAAAATATCTATTTCTGTGTCTAAATTAAACTAATTAAAAATATATAAAAGTTTATAAACTTTAAATATTCTTATATATAGAAATGTAATTAACTAATAATAACTAGTGAGTATTAAAAATATAAGTGTAGAGTTGTATTCCTAATGAACCAAATCTGAATCTCTTTTGAAATATCTATAAGGATGGCAAATTAATCTAGATCAACTTTGTTTCCAAATGATATAAGATAGAAATATAAAATATAACTAGTTCGGCTTAAATTAACAATTAACTCGAGGTGGACAATTGTGTATATATATAATAGATATATATGAATGTAAGTATGTATTGAAGAAAGGAGAGCAGTCGTATAAGATTATTTGTTTAAAGTAGCAGATCACACAGTTTCAAATTACAAGTTTTGAACGATCGAAAAATTTAAAGTGATGGTTTTTTCTTGGGGGGAATTTTGAGGTGAAAAAGCGGGTGATACGTTTGTGCGACAAATTGCGTGTTGTTGTCGTATTGACTAAGAGAATAGGGGAAGGGTTAATAGAAGAATAAATATACAAGTAGATAAGAACAAAAACACCATCTTAGTTCAATGAAGCACCAAAATAAACTGCAGATTTAATAAATGGTTCTGAATTGTTGTACAATTCAAGTTCAGGTCTTCCGTTATGCCACACTAATCCAGAATACAAATGTTTATTAACCACCGTAAACTCATCATCCTCTCTGACCAGTCTTTGCAACTCTTCAATAGTATAATTGGAATCCAATTTGGAATTCAATTTATTTAATAAGTTAGGTTGATAGTGAATCAAACTATAGTATTTCAATAGTATCAATTTATAATCATCAAACTGATTGGTTTCTTTCAATGATAGTAAATATTCAAATAGTTTAAAATTGATTTTTGTAGGATCTGATTTCAAGCTTCTTTTAGAAGTTGATGACTTTAGAAAGTAGTTATTAATTGCAACACAATTGTAAAATTCATTTTTATTTAAAAACTGATCAACTATTAAATCTAATTTATGTGGATTCAATTGAATATTGTAAGTAAGTAAGAAATCAATAGCTTTGGAGCATTCACCCTCTTTGATCAATGATTCAATTATATAATGCTGTAATTGATCAAAATTATCAAAATTGGAATCTATTAAATCACTGTTTGATTCAATCCAATCTAAAGTTTTTAAAATTGAGCCTTGTTCCGAATGTTTGAATTTGACCACTCTAACTTTAATTGGTTTTAAATTGACCTCCATTCTAATTAATTCATCCAATAATAATTTTTTGGAATTTGATTTCTTCAAATGTGAGAATAAAATGAACCAAGTCGATAAATCTGGTTTCAATTTTAACTCCTTAATTTTAATCAAATTTTCAATTGCTGTACTAACTTTGAACTTTCTCAAACTCACATTCAGTAAGTAATTCATTTGTTCCATATTGAAGTCCTTTAAATCATAAATTCTGATAAAGTTTATTAGTTGTGAAGGGTAGTTGCTTCTACTGAAAAACCTAAATATTTTAGTTGTCAACTTTTCATTCAAATGCTCTTTTTTCAAGTTTCTCAAAATAAAATTAATTAACTGATATTGTTCCGAGTTGGTATAATTATTATTATCTTGAAGCAAATTATAAATTGTGTTGTTTATATCATCTTCGTTTGATATGGTTTGAGGAGTCATTGTATCAAATAAATCAATCAAATGTGATATATTTTCATTCATTGAATCTGTTAATTTCGTATTGTGATCTTTACTTAAATCAAAAAATAGATCCAAAAGTTTATCCTCATTTTGATCTTCGAATGGTGATGTATCTAATTCAGCAGAAAATTCCTCAACTTTCTTGTCAACCAAATTGTAGTTTACATTATGCCCAGCATTTTTCAATAATCTATAGCCATTTTCATAGCTTTTATTCTTGATATTTTCGTATAGTTTCAATATAGCCAATCCACCTTCATAATCATCAATCTGATTGTAGTACTTGAGTAATGCCTTTATCTTAATCTCGGTAAAAGTCTCATCTTGTAATCCATCTTGGAATATAAATCTCAATGCTTCAATTGGTTTACCCTCTTTCAAATAGCAATTGAAAACTGTATCGTTTATGAAAAATGGCATTTGGTTTTTTTCAATTCCAACAACATTGACGAACCACTCAAACACTTGTTCAATATTTCCAAATGATTGGTGCTTGGTTTTAATAACGTCTGTTAAAATTGGATATAAATCAAGCTTCAACTCAATTAATCTATTTATAACCGTTTCTCTATTTTCATTATCTTTTAAGCAATGCAGAAAAATGTACAATGTTGAAACATTTGGTAAAACGTTGTACTGTTTCTCGAATTTATTCAAATATTGAAGAGTTAGTTCGTTTGATGAATTTGAATTCAAATTCTCGGTAGACATCGTTGAATGAATTATAAAATTCATTGTCTCTGTATTCGGATTTATACCCAAATTATACATTTGGGTCAATGTTAAATTTATCAATTTCAACAAATAATTATTTGCGAAAAACTCAATTAGTCTATTGTATGAGTTAATATTCAAGTTAAAAAAGGATAAGTTTGGTATTATTGTGTTTTCAATGATTTCCAGGATGTCCATCCTAATTGTTTTATCAAATATTATTTTCCTGGAACCTAATAAATGGTTTATATACGTATTGATGTCGTCTTTGTAATTGTTAATATTCGGTATTTCATACTTATCAATAGCCTTCAACTTCTTTAAGTTATTCTTCTCGTAAAATGACTCATCTTTTAAGAAAGATCCATGGTTACACAAATGAAGGAATCTAGCAACTAGATACTTTTCAGTAACTTCACCTGGACTCAATCCATCAAATTGTTTGAACTGTTTTATTAATTTGCATTCTTGTGCTTCTACCAGTGCGTTTATTGTCAAATTATCCGCTTTCAATTCATTGTTAAATACTGAATGGATTTTCAAAATTATTAGTTCATTATCAAATGAATACGACTGCTTTTTAATTAAATCGTCCTTTATTATATGGTAGAATTGTGTTTCATCGATAATTACAGATTCCCTGAGTGATCTCTTTTTAAACAAATTGATAATTGCAATTGAGGACCAATAATTGTTGTGATTATTAAAATACTCAATAATTTTACTGACCATAGTTGACCATAATATAATTTCATTGTTATTGATATAACTGACAGCATCTTTTAGTTGATTATTGTTCAAAAAATGTTCAATTATACTGTCATTTAGTTCAATTGGTATTCTTGTTACTTTCAATTTTAAATTAGTTTTCAAAAACTTCAAAATGTCATTGTGTTTTACTTCATTTGATTTCAATTTGAATGAAGTTATCAAAACTGGATTCAAATCAATATTTAGCTGAATTAATTTATTAACTAGTTGCAAACTTAGTTTTTCATCATTTAATCCATTTGCCATTATGTAAATAGTTGATTGATCTATTTGTTGGAATTGATTCAAGAAAAATATTGTTTGATGACTCAATTTTCTACTTGAACTGTTTAAACTTGAGTATAGTGTAGTATTTAACGTTTCGTTATCTAACGTTAGATTGTTAGTTTTGATCAAACTAATAATCATATTTAATTGATGGAAATCGGAAAGAAACTTTATGATTAGCTTCCAAGAATGTGTATCCACTTTAGATGGATCTAAGTTTTTAATAAAAATAATCAATTTATCCTTCAAAGTTTCTTCATAATAGTAATTATTTACCAAAATCTTTGAAATGAATTCTTTGAGAGCTTTATCATTATTTGGTGATTTCAAATCATTGATAAGTTCTTTTGTTTCATCATCAATTGGTATTTTAGAATGAGTTAACAATTGAATAAATGTTCTATTGTCATTTGAAATCATCTGATTGTTGCTAGAAAGTAGCATCTCATTGAATTTCATGAATATTTCTAATTGGCCGAAAAGGATACCAAAGTTACTTGTTGTGAAATTGACGTTCAAACGGTTAAACCATCTTGCAACTGAGAATTTTCTATGATCTTCATCAGCATTTTTGACCAAGTTTAGTCTGTGATTGGCGATGTCATCAACCAAGTCATTCCCAACAATGATCTTAGACTTTGATTTGTTGAAAGATGATATATATTTTTCAAAAAACCTCACTTTTAATGATGAGTTTTTATTTGAAATCAAGTAATAAATCGACTCCCAGGTTGCCCTATTCGGTACTAAACCTAGCTTAATGGCACCTGGTAATAACCTTGTTAAGTATAGTAGATTTTCCATCCTTGTTTGTTCGTTACTTGTTCGCATTAAATATCTTATTGGATAGTTGAAGCAGTCTATACCCGGTGAGACTTTATCTTTTGATATCATTCTTGTGAAAATTTTGGATGATAGGCTAATTTCATTTCTAATGGATAGAAATTTAATTATGTATTTGTAGTTATCTAGTGATATTGGTTCGGTAAACTTACTAGATGAGGAGATCAAATCTATAAACTGATTTATAACGTAGACAGAATCTTTTGAATATAGATATATATCATCGTTAATAAATTCAGCAATAATACTATTCAAAGTCTGGGTTGTTGATCCAGTATTTATCACATTTTCCAATTTATTGACGGTAGTTATGGGTAACTTGAGACACATAGTCGATACTATGACTTCTTCATCATCGAGACGGGAACCTTTTGAAAGTCTAAGAAACTGTTTCAAGACTTGATTTTCTAGTTGATAAGAGGTTGGTGATTCAACTCTCTCATTTATAACATTTTTCAAATTATCAGATTTTGTCTGTTTGGTGTTCAAGGTTCTGATATGCTGTATTTGTCTGGGAATATTTGAATCAGAGTTTAATTTGATAGAAATGCTGTTGATCAGTATTTGCGCTGATTGTACACAAGCTGGACGTATAATAGCAGTTTTTCGAAGCCTTAAAAACCTACTAGCTGATGGAATCATTCTTTACATTCCCTTTTGGTTAACTTAAAGCGTCCCCTACGTCTGACTTGTGCTTTAGTTTTCAAAAGAAAGCATCATCTATCATAGTCTATTACCAGTTTGAAGTCTGAAAACAAAATCTAAAGTTCACAGCCTTGAAAAAAATAAAGATTTTTGAAAGGAAAAGACATTGAGGGAATGACGATATATTGTAAAGAATTTACTGATTATAATGGGCTTCAATTCATTCCGACCGTGTTGGTTTGATTATTGCTATAAATCTATCGTGGAATTTGGAAATCATTTATAGCCATTTCCAGTATCCCTACCTCTTTATGGTATGAGTAGCACGGCTATCATACAAGGTAGTTCAGTCGTGGATACCTCCTCGGGCTTATTGAAATAGTATTAGCTACATACAAAGTAGTTCAATTTATTATTAACTTGATTAAGGTCTTGTGACTGTTTTTGGTAACACAAAATAATATTTTCCTATTGAAATCTTTTTATACGATTTTTAATATAAAACTCTCTCCCCTTTTCTAGAAGAGTTCCGATTGTAACTTCTTTAGAAATAAGTTGGATCTACAACTCTATTTATGCAATTTTTCCATCTCAACGCTTTAGTGGAAAATCTTCCACTAGCTCCTTCAATTTGGGCTCCTAACCTATGCAACTCTTAAACACTAAAATTATGACTTCGTCATTGTTGTGGCTTAGTTTATAAATACCACAAATTGTAATCATATACAGAGAATCACACTCTTAATGAAAGCGAGGTTCTGACAAAATCTGGGATAATTTTTTGTTATTTTAATTTATATCTTATAACTTGAATAGTTAATTACTAAAAACATGTTGGATTTTATTTTTCTATATCTTGGTAAGAAAAATGGACTCAAATTGAAGTCAATAAGGCCTTTAATTTTAACTAGTGTATTTAAAACACATTTCATAAAAATGACCAGCAATAAGTTCTACTTTAAATAAACAGCAATAAATTCTACTTAAAATTAATTATAAAATACCATTTAGAAGATTGTTTTTACATTACTGGGTTAACGTCCATTTAAAACCTTCAAGAAATAAGCACTGTGGCGCAGTGGAAGCGCGCAGGGCTCATAACCCTGATGCCGTTGGATCGAAACCAACCAGTGCTATTGTTTTTTACTTTTTCTTTATAAAACTCTTCACTTTTTTGCCAGGTGAAGAAACACGCGTCGTTCCAAACTTTGTAGAGAAATCAAGTCTCGGTTTGCTGAATCAAACAATACATAAATTACAGATAGGTTGAATTTCTATTTTTGATTCAGGAAGGTTGTCCTTTTTTTTTGAGTGTTATTACTTCTGCAATTGACTGGATACTACAAAAGCAAACATAATCACACATAATTATAAACATGTCTGAAGTTCCAGTGACTTCTCCAACTCCAATACTAAGTACAGGGGTTTCAATTGAATCAACCCCAGTTCCAAGTGATGGAAAAGAGCAAAACTATGATTTATCATCTTTCCCTGGTTACAACAATCAACTAACCCCAGAACAGAAACAGAACTTTTATTTTGTTAATGAAGAGAAACATTATTTTAACCCACAAGAAACGGCCAAAAGATTCAAACATTTATTAGGATTGACTGAATTATTCAAATATTTTATTGATTCAAAAGCTTCTAAAGATCCAAAATTTCAGCAAGTTTTAGATATTTTAAATGAGGAAAGTAACGATACCAATCATAAAAAGAGAAGAAAAACTGAAAAGGAAGAAGATGCTGAATTATTACAAGATGAAGAAGCTGATGAAAAAAATCAAATTTTTGAGTTTACTGAAAGTCCAAGATATATTAACGGTAAGTTAAGACCGTATCAAATTCTTGGATTGAATTGGTTAGTTGCTTTGAATCAAAACAACTTATCAGGTATTTTGGCAGATGAAATGGGTTTAGGTAAAACTTTACAAACAATCTCATTTTTGGGTTATTTAAGATACATCAAATGTACACAAGACCCACATTTAGTGATTGTTCCAAAATCAACGTTGGAAAATTGGCAAAGAGAGTTTTCCAAATGGACACCTGAAGTTAGCACATGTATTTTAACAGGAGATCAAACCCAAAGAAACGAAATTATTAAAAATAATTTGAAAACTTGTGAATTTGATGTTTTAATTTCTTCTTATGAAATAGTTATCAGAGAAAAGGCAATTTTGAAGAAATTTAATTGGGAATATATCATTGTTGATGAAGCACATAGATTGAAAAATGAAGGTTCTTTATTGGCCCAAATTATTAGAACTTTCCATTCCAAAAATAGACTATTGATCACTGGTACCCCACTACAAAACAATTTACATGAATTATGGGCACTATTGAATTTTTTACTGCCAGATATTTTTTCAGATTCAGAAACTTTTGATGAATGGTTTTCTTCTTCCAATCCTGATTTCACCAACACAGACGTTAAAGATGATACAGTCGTTCAACAGTTACATAAAGTTTTACAACCATTTTTAATTAGACGTATCAAATCAGACGTGGAAAAATCCTTGTTACCAAAACAAGAACTGAACTTGTACGTTGGTATGACAGATATGCAAAAAAAATGGTACCAAAAATTATTAGAGAAGGATATTGATGCAATCAATGGTGCAAACGGTTCTAAAACTAGATTATTAAACATTGTCATGCAATTAAGAAAATGTTGTAACCATCCATATTTATTTGAAGGTGCAGAACCTGGTCCGCCATTTACCACGGATGAACATTTAGTTTTCAATTCTCAAAAAATGAAAGTTTTAGATAAATTATTGAAAAGACTGAAACAACAAGGCTCAAGAGTTTTGATTTTCTCACAAATGAGTAGAATGTTGGATATTTTAGAAGATTATTGTATGTTTAGAGAATTTGAATATTGTAGAATTGATGGTCAAACTGATCATGTTGACAGAATTAAAGCAATTGATGATTATAACGAACCTAACTCCAAAAAATTCATCTTTTTGTTGACTACGAGAGCAGGCGGTTTAGGGATTAATTTAACAACTGCTGATACTGTCTTTTTGTTTGATTCAGATTGGAATCCACAAGCTGATTTACAAGCAATGGATAGAGCACATAGAATTGGACAAACTAAGCAAGTTAAAGTTTTCAGATTTGTTACTCAAAATGCAATTGAAGAAAAAGTTCTTGAAAGAGCTTCTCAAAAATTGAGACTTGATCAATTGGTTATTCAACAAGGCAGACAAACTACAAATGATTCTAAGAATAAAGCTGCTAATAATAAACAAGAGTTATTGAATATGATTCAATATGGTGCAGCTGAAATGTTAAATAGTAATAACGGTACTGGTGATAACTCTACTGAAATGAATGACGATGAAATTGATAAAATTCTTCAAGATTCAGAACAAAAGACAAAAGAGCTGGCTGCTAAATATTCTTCATTGAATTTAGATGACTTACAGAATTTTACAACATCTTCAGAATCAGTTTATGAATGGGATGGCAAAAATTTCCAAAAGAAAACGGTGAAAAAAATGGGTGGTGCTAATGGTGGCAACATTATTCAATGGATTAATCCTGCTAAAAGAGAAAGAAAGGAAAATTATTCAATTGATGGATATTACAGAGACGTTTTGAACACCGGTGGTAGACCACCATCAAATGCAGTTAAAGGTCCAAAGGCACCAAAACAATTATCTATTTATGATCATCAATTCTATCCACAAAAATTAATTGAACTATATGATTTAGAGAAAAGTTATTACAAAAAACACAACAAACAGCGTGCAGAATTGGCTAGTGGACCAGCGGAAACTTTAAAAATACGTGAATTGGATCAAAAATTGGAACAAGCTGAAATTGATCATTCAAGACCATTAACAAAAGATGAAGAAACTTTGAAAACTGAACTCATTGAACAAAGCTTTAATAACTGGTCAAGACGTGATTTCTATCAGTTCATTCAATTGAACGCAAAATATGGTCGTAATTCAGTTAGAGTAATTGCGAATGAGTTTACAGATAAAACTTTTGAAGAAGTTAAAACCTATTCAAAGAAATTTTGGTCAAATTATACAGGCATTGAAGGGTATGAAAAATATTTGAATCAAATTGAATTGGGTGAAGAACGTATCATTAAACTTCGTATCCAAAAGGAATCGCTACGTCGTAAAATGTCACAAACTTACAATCCATTACAATATTTACCTTTAAAATTCCCACCTTCAACAACAGCAAGAAGGGTTTTCTCCGAAGAAGAAGACAGATACCTATTATTCCAATGTTTTAGAATTGGGCTGGATTCAGTTGATTTATACGAACAGATTAAAGAAAGCATTAAACACTCGAGCTTGTTTGAATTCAACTATTATTTCCAAAGTAGAACAATTGCCGAAATCAACAGACGTTGTGGTGTTTTAATTGGTTGTGTCGTTAAAGAATTTGAAAACGATATTCCAAAGAAAAGAGTTGGTGATGTTTTGGTTAGTAAGTCGCCAAACAAAAACCAAAAAAAAAAATAAGTGTTATATATATATATATAGATATATGAATATTATTCAACTTTTCCTGTTTTTTTTTCTTATGTATATTCTCCTTCCTTTATTTACCATTTCTGTGTGTTTATAATAACCATAATAACAATGTATAGATTTTACGATAGCTGGTGGCAAGGTCTGACTCTTGATCGTGTGATGGCATAATCAGGTAGTTAGTTAAAATGATCAGTTTTTCAAATAATTGATAGTATAGCAATATATCATTAGACTTGGTTAAAATAACATATGTTGAGAAGTAATAAACTCATACCAACTACCAACAGATGTAAAGTATGTAAAAAATGGATACACCAAATAGGATAAGAATAAATTAAAATAATATCCTTAATTCTGTCAAAATAATTACATGTTCATTTAGGTTTTTTTTTTTGATCTTTGACACTGATTGGTTGACTTTACTTGATTTTTGTATTACAAATCATAGAATTATATCAAACACAACTATCTATAGTACATATCATAAACATAACAGTAAGAAATATTAATATTTAAAGATATAGGATTCACATATTGACAGATTACAAAAACAAACACAATAATGTCCACAAGATCCCTAGCATTAAATGCTTACAGAGCCTCATTACGTGCCACAGGTAAAGCTTTCAAAAATGACTTTCCAACACTTGAAGCAGCCAGATTACAAATCAAATCCCAAATAAGAGAAAATAAGTCTCAGAACCTTACCAAGGAAGAAACTATAGAGAAGATAGATAACTTGAATAGCATTAGTAAATTTTTATTGAAGAATATTGTTCAAGGAACGAAAGAAGCTGGTGACGATAAATATTTCTTAAACATTCATGAAGACACTGAATTAGGTGATAACGATACCATTGGTGGTCAAAATAGAAAGACAAAGAGAAGTACACTAGGTGCTAACTTGACTGGTAGCAATGGTGGTGGATGTTGTGGTGGTGGAGAAATCAAATTACAAGAAAAGACAAAATAGAGTAAAAATTGTCAGGTCTATTTTTACCTTTTAGATTGAATATGGTTAATAAAATTCAAGTATTCGGTGGTATCTGAAGTACAGAAAAAAATAAATACGGTGTATATAGTTTAGTTTTTTTTTTCTAAAAAACTTAAATAAATTTGATTAATTGTTTACCTTTATTGGAGTTCTTTAAACCGTTTTTGAAAGCTTGTAAAAATTCTTCATCAGAAGCAGTTTCCCACTTAATTGGGGTTTCAACCATATGAAGCTCTTCTAATTGACCGTTTTCAATATACTTAATCAACTCTTTGATGGTATCTTCTCTTGAGCCCGGAATTCTTTTGATATTTTCAGTAACCCAGAAACCTTTTGCTGTTAAATTCTTGAAAATAAACAACGAGGTTGGTAAAGAAACGGGTTTCATTGACATACCACCGTATGTTAACAAAACTGCGTCGTTACCCAATTTTCTTGACATGTTTGTTAAGTTTGATCCACCAATACAATTTAATCCGAGTTTAATTGGTTTACCTTGTGTCCATTCTTTAATTTTAGAGCCGAATTCTCTTGAACCGTTTTCTTCCTCAGTAATGACTTTAGTTGCACCTAATCCAGTCAATTCATCAACTAATTCACTTAAATTTTCTCTATTTCTAACAATACTAATTGAATTCAATTTTAGAATCTTACAAATTTGAACAACAAATTTACCAACTTGCGAATTTCCACCATTTTGGATAACCCAATCACCTTCCTTCAAATCAACATAGTATTTTAGCATTTGATAAGCTGATGATGGGTTAACAGTAATTGTTGCAGCTTGATTTTCAGTTAACTTGGAGTCATTTGGTAGTTTCATCAAATTTGAACTTGATGTCAATGCATGTGATCTCCAAGTTCCAAAATTAACATTGCTTGGAATACACCAATCGTTAAGTTTAAAATCTTTCACTGCTGAACCAACACCAATAACTTTAAACAAACCTTCGTTACCACCAACGGCACTTGGTTCTTCAGTTCCTAAATCTAAAGTTAATTTTGGTTTTGATGGATAGACACCTTGGATTTGGTTAATATCAGATGGATTGATTGGTGCTGCTAATGATTGAATTAACACTTGATCAGATTCTAAATTCTCAGTTGGTAATTCATAGGAGTGTAACTTAATTGTATCCAATGGTTCACCATAAGAGGAGTAAACGACTGCTCTTGCTTTGATAGCTGACATGATTGAAGATGTTGAACTAAACGATCTCTTGAACTGATTGAAAATAAGAGACATTGCTGGAAATTAACCTAATTTTTTATCTTATGTCTACTTGTCGTTTTAGTATTCAAAATGAGTCAATTTAATGTGTGGGGGGCAATTCAAAACGAGAGGACAAGAGGACAGTTTAAAATGCATTGATTGCCTGATGGAATTGGGTACAATGAGTGTGTTTTAAGCAAAAAAAAGATATCATAGAAATGAGGGGCGATCTGCCAGTGCGTGCGCGCGGGGATAACAAAAGTGGGGGTACAAGGGATAAATACCCCTTTTTATATCATCATATGCATATATATATATATACTTAAATACTTGTTCATCTACTTCAAGCTCATCATCTCCAAATCATCAGACGTCCTTTGGATCAACTTGCTGTTACGTCTACCAAAAGTAGCTGATACCGTACCACTGAAAGTGGTACCTTCATTGCTCGCAATGGATGCCTGACTGTTGTTGTTCGTGCTGCTATTGTTGCTGTTATTACTAACAATAACTTGTCCATTATTGTTGTTGCCGTTGCCGTTGTTGTTGTTGAATAAATGATTGATACTATTGATCGATTGTAACGAGGAAGATGGGATAGGAGAAAAGTCCAGAGTGGGTGAGTTGCATTCGCTCGATGTTGATGCCACTGACACTATTCTTCTCTTGTTATTGTAATAACAGTTTGGCAGTAATTGTTGATGTTGTTGCTGGTGGGGTGGGGTTTGAGTTTGAATAGGATCATCGGTAGCCTTTCGTTTACATTTCCCCTGTGAATGCCCTTTATCGTTATTGCTATTATTATTATTGTCGTTATTATTATTATTGTGTAAGTCGTTAAGGTCGTCAAAGTTAGTACTATTGTTGTTGTTGTTGTTGTTCGTACTGGGTATGAAGTTGCTGCTTGTACTGGCCACTGTATGGTTGCTCAATCTTCTATTATGATTCCATGATTCATTTGCTTTATTGATGATGTCGAACTTTTTCAAAGAGTCAGCACGATTTTGCATGGAATTACCATTGCTGTTATGATGTGATAACAGGGAGGTAGCTAATTTACTATTCAGAATGTCATCTTCCACTTTCAAAGCATTTGTAATTATTGATTCATGTTGAATTTCAACATCTAATGGATGGAACTCATTTTGTAGATCGTTAATAATTCTCTTGAAAGATTTTAGTTTAGGCGTTAACTTTTTCTTGTTTATAATCTTCTTGAAAAAAATGTTTGGATTGGCCTGTAGTTGTTGAGAGGTAGCCAATGGTGGTATTGGTTGGATCTCATCGTCATGTAGATGAGGTGAAGACACTGCTTGATTGAAGTTGAAATCAAATAATTGTTGCCGTGTAGTTGAAGGTGGGAGTTGTAATGGACTGTTTTGATTGATATTTGACATTGTTGATAAAGATGTAGGACCTGTAACCGGGCCACTCAATGAGTTGCGTCGACTTGAAAAAGCAGACGAAGAAGAAACAGATTGTTGTTGATTGGATATAAAGGAGGTGTTGCAATATTTGTTGTTTGGGTTGTTGCTGTTGTTACTATTGTTGTTATTACAGTTGATTCCGTTAAATTTTGATCTATCTCGGCCGTTTTCTTCATCGTACATTGTGGGCCCATCATCATCATCATCATCATCATCATCATCCTCATGTTCTGACGTATCATCAGATGAAGTATCAATAACCGCACTGCTATGACTACCACTTGATAGCAATAAATTATTTGTTCTTGATATACGTAAATTAGAAGCTGAATAAGTTCTTGAAAAACTTGATCTTGGAGAGTAATCAAAATAGTGTTTTCTATTTGCCGATGATGATGACGATGAAGAGATTGGTTCTGTATTTAAAGCAGTTTGTTTAGGAGAAGTTACAGATATTGGTATATTACTGCTCTTATTTATTTCATTATTATTTATAGAGTGACGGTTCAGCTGGGGTAGGCTTAAAGATGTATTGTTATCAGATGA
This sequence comes from Ogataea salicorniae, assembly GCA_030557545.1. Taxonomy (NCBI): domain Eukaryota; kingdom Fungi; phylum Ascomycota; class Pichiomycetes; order Pichiales; family Pichiaceae; genus Ogataea; species Ogataea salicorniae. The sequence continues at coordinate 73,563 of JAKTPI010000010.1, forward strand.
AGGTGATGTTACAATACTAAAGTTGTTGTTGAATTTTTCTCTAAGGCGATTTTTAAGAATGGGTTTTTCTGGATTGAAATCCGGAAGCATCTTTGTTGGTTGGTCAGTCATCTTGATGCTTGATGGTTGTATGAACAACTTTTGGAACCTTTAGTTAAATATACCAAATTCTAAACGGATATAAAAGTTTACTTTGACCGCAATGTCTATTCATATTTAATCTTAAATATTTGATTCTAAATTTTGAATCTTTCTTGTTTCTCTTTTGCAAAAAAAAAAAAAACCAAGAAAAAAACACATCAATGGCACGTGATACATGAGCGCGTGATCACGATTTGACTATCTACTTTATACTCCAATTTTTTTGTATGAAAAGTGTATTCATTGCAAAGCAGGAAATTAAAGCATCGTACTAAAAGATAAAACCGGAGTTTGCATCATTAAAAATATCCAACAACTATCAAATGAGCAAACATATCACAAAAAACTCCGAGAACGATACACGCTTTTTATCAATCGACAGTAATAATTTTAGATAAGGCTTAACGGAACAAGATTTGTGTTCTTCACGCTGTGGAGATTTTTTTATTAGTTTTTCTTATCAGTTTGATTGATTGCTGCAAATGTATATGTACACATGGCAGGATCCAATTTATTGATATACAGTGGGGGAAAAATCTATATATGTTTGAGGGATATTTAAATTTGAAACTCCGAGTCTGTTTGCTGGAGTCCGAAACAGTCATCTAAGCAAGCTCTATCCATCCATCCAACCGGAGAAGAATAAGGGGGGTGTATAGGAGTGAGAGACAAAATAAAATAATAAAACAAAAAATTTGCACCCATTTACTGCTTATTAGTAAGATGGCGTTATCAAATCAGCTACATTAAATTAAACTGCTTGTTCATAGCCAATTTTTCCATTTTGCAAACAGGGCAAACATCCAAGTATTTAAACAAGAATACTTATTCAACGTCGTGTAGCTACTCCAACATAATTAACACAACCGGCAGCTGCTGAGGATGGTGCGTGGTGGTAAAGTATCCGCATCCGGCAACGTAGACGGCTTGTCTTTGCCCCCAATTTGGAAACGCTAAACTCGTCAAACACAAGAAAGAAAATATCATCAACCCCGGAAAAATTCAAATCCCCGGAATTTCGCTGTTGATGGTTTTTGAACATTGAATGACTGGTCTCTTGTATAAATACTCGACAACATCTGCTTCTTTTGATGTTTTCAAGTTGGTTGATGACCATGAGTATGAAAATATAAAATTTTCATTTTATAAAAATCATCCTTCCATAATAACAAAACAAATACACAATATACGATGACAAAATCTTTTGAAGAAAACGTTGCTCAAACCTCATACATTCTAAATGATCTATCCCCACTGCCAAAAGCCACTCCTGAACTGGCCCCTCATGTCTTGGACATGTTTTCATTGAAGAACAAAGTTGCCGTTGTGACAGGTTCTGCTCAAGGTATTGGTTACGTGGTTGCTGAAGCTTTAGCTCAAGCTGGTGCTGATGTTGCATTTTGGGATTTACAAGATCCAGCTGAATCTGCTGCTAAAGTTGCCATAGAAAACAACGTTATTTGTAAATCATACAGAGGTGATATTTCAGATCCTGATTCAGTTGCTGAAACGGTGCAGCAAATTGAAGCTGATTTTGGTAGAATCGATATCTTCATTGCTAATGCCGGTATAAATATTCCAAGTGAAACTTGTTTAGGTGATAACGGTAACAGAGTTTGGAATAAAGTTATTGACGTTAACTTGAACGGTTGTTTCTATTGCTGTCGTGAAGTTGGTAAAATCTTCAAAAGACAGGGTCATGGTTCTATTGTTATGACTGCATCCATGTCTGCTCACATTATAAATACCCCAATGAACCAAGCTGCCTACAATTCATCTAAAGCTGGTGTCAAGCATTTAGCTAAATCGTTAGCTATTGAATTTGCCGGTTTTGCTAGAGTCAACTCTGTTTCTCCAGGGTATATTGCAACTTCTATTAACGATGTTTTACCACTGCATTTTAAACAAAGATGGTGGTCTGTTATCCCAATGGGTAGAGAAGGTCATCCTAGAGAATTGGTTGGTGCGTACTTGTACTTGGCAAGTGATGCTTCTTCATATACCACTGGTTCTGATATCGTCGTTGATGGTGCTTTCACTGTCTGTTAAATAGGAATAGGTTTTTACATATACATATACAAATACATACATACACACATATATATACCTATATAATACCAATATATATATACCAAACTATTATATAATCAATTATATCATCATTGCCACAAGAATCTAATAACACATTAGCCACAGATATTTCTCGTCACTATATAGTTATGTTAACTAACTCATAACGTTTTGTTGCTTAACCATTGTAACATTCACCATCTACAGCACCATAAGCGTCATTGTAGATTTCACCTACAGCAACAGATTCATCGGTTCGTGTTTCCGAGAAACCAGCTGCTGAACAAAATTTATTGTCGAGACCGTAGCACTCATCTGAACTAGTGCAAGGCTGTATATGTGAGATAAGATGACTACCTAAAGTACCAGCATAGTTATGTGGCACTAGATAATCATAGTTCCAGTCTTTATAGTCTTGGTCGTACCCTTTATTTGTTCCCCAATCAGTATAGGAGGCCCAACCGCTGTTGTCAGCTCTCTTGGAAATGGTCACGTTTGGAGCTATGCAGCTGCCGCCGGAGAAACATGATTCATGAGTCTTGAGTGCACTGCTGATGGTTTCAACGCCAGCGATCGTAGATATGTTACCGAACTCTGATTCTGTAATGAAGCTATAAATAGCATTATCTACAGACACGTTGACATGTGATATCTTGGCTACGTGTCTGACTAAGTGTTTCGTAAACGGGCAGTGTGTTTCAAATAAATCGTCAAATTCTAAGTGCACATCCTTGTTGATGTGGACTTTAAAGTCTGTACCATTTAATAAAAAACTACTGTCCCAATATTCTCTCTTAGCATTTGCAGTAGATGATCCTGAATCATAGGTCCAACCACCTACACCTGCTGCCCCGACTATAAAAGTAGATAGAGCCCATAATGCGGTAACACCTGCACATCCAGCAATCCCTGCTTCACCAGCAATCGGCGTTAGACCAGCAACATAAAGATAAGATGCGCTGCAATGACTGACTACTACCTTACCAGTGAAGACAGCTACAACTGCAAAGACAGTTGCGAGACCGCCTGCAGCCATCTTTACCCATTCAACCATTGTTGTTATAGCTAAATAATAGAGGAAGTATAAAGCTAGTGGTATAATTGTTATTATAACGGAAAAGAATAAAATCTTCTCTCTCTTTGTTATAACTCTTGTTGTAGTTTCAAGATTCATTGATAAATTAATAGGATATGTATCAATATAAACATTGACAAAAAACAAAAAAAAACAACAACTTATAACATAATTAAAATGTTTTTAATTAATGCTGCCTACTTGATTTGAAGTTCGCTTTTTTCCAGTGGTACGGACACAGCAGACTTTAGTATTGACACAGCAAATTGTAATAGTCGCAAGATCGATTATATCATAACTTATGACATATTCAGATTTGCTTTGTACTTGTTTTCCTGCGTTTTGCCCCATCCGGAGCGTGAGTTCTATCGCGGTAGATACCCCCCTCTATCATAACCAAGGGTGATTTTCCCGCCTGAACTTGATGACTTAGTGGTGATAGAGTAGCCATGAGACAGAGCATGTCGCTGTATAGAAGTGATTAGCTCATCTCTGGTCTCAAAGACTTGCTCCATTGGTGGCTCCATGATAGGATAAATAATCAGATAAAGAATCAGATAAAGAATCAGATAAGAACTAGACTACAAGAAGTAGGAGATATTCTTCAAGTAGTAAGTAAAGCATTGGCTGGGCAAAGCTGATTATGTCATGCAGTAGGCAAAATTGATTATGTCATGCTATTATTACATAATATATTACATCATTTGTTGTGGATTTAGGAAAATCTGTTGTGGATGTATCAATTCCCATGATTGAAAAAGAGCCTGTAAGTAGTAAATGGTAGTTCCAAGATAAAAAAAGTCATACAACTAAAAGTCTCAGATAGACGCGTCGGTTGATTTTGGATTTTTGGATTTTTTCTTTTTTTTCAACGACGACGACGACGAAACTTTTGAGATATTTTGCTTTAATTACTCTTTCTAAAAAGCACAACTGAACAGGTACTTTTTTGACTGCTTCAAAATACAATTAACAAGGACAAACCAATTATTCCTAAAGAGCAAAACAAAATCAAAACAAAAGCATATAGTTGCACATTTAAATTGGAGAAAGTACAAAAAACACACTTGAAAAAGAGAACGAGAACTGCTGCACGTCTTTTATTTATATATAAACAGAAATAAACAATAGCACCACGATTAAAGAAAAATATATAAAACATACTATTATTGAACCACCACTATGGATTTAAGGAATTTAATATCAAAAAATGATGATGAGCCATCAAATAAATCAACCTCATCGCAATCGCAATCGTCATCAGATATACAGAAAACTCCAACTCAATTCACTCCATCACAGCAACAACAAACAACTCCGTTGCCATTGGCTTCAATATTATCAAATCCAACACCTTCAAGATCGAATTCCCAACCAAGGCTTTCAATCCATGATCTAATGAACAATGACAGTAGTAACAATAAAAACAACAGTAATAATAATAATAACAGCAATAACATTCAGCCTTCTACAATGACTTCACTATCGGATTCAAGTTTAAATGGTCAACAACAACAACAACAGCCAGGCCATAAAAAATTAGAACTTAATGAAATTAGGAAAAGAAACAGTATAACCAATTTAACAAATGATGACGATGTTGCTATTGACGGTAAAAAGACACCAAATTTAGCAAGACGTTTATCCTCAACAAATTCAAGTGAATTAGGATCTCCTTTAATGAACAGCAAGTTTATTGAACCAAAATCAAGAAAAAAATCAGTTTCCACTATCCATGAACAGATTAAAGAACTTGAAGAATTGAAAAATAAAAAAGAGGTGAATAATAACAACGGTGAAGTTGAAAATAGTAACGATTATGATCATGAACAACAGGATGATCCAAATAAGCCTAAAAGATACAATGAAAAACCAACTTGGGCCAAAGATTTCATTCCAACTGCTAAAAGCAGTAAATCGTTTTCAAAACCCACTGATCCATCATCAACAACAAATTCATTTAATATTCCAACTACCAAACTCGCCATCCCTTCAATTACGGGCTCAATACCTCGTAACGATTTCAATAAAGTTATCACCGAATGGGTTTGGGCAAACGTTGCTGGTTTAAAACAAGATTATTCCGATGTTCCAAACGTTGAAGATTATATCGAACTCGAATTGAAAGTTGGTAATATTTGGGATAAAGTGAAAGATCGTAGATTACAACTACCTATCAATACAGAAGCTGTGTTATCTGTTGATTTTTTCCATAATGAGTGTTATTTCAAGTCCGGTATACCAATTCAAAAATTCACTGAAATCAAAGGATACTTGAATAAGTTATCACAGGATAGTAATAATAACTGCAGCAGTAACAAACAAAACAAATTTGTTGTTGAGAATTCCCATTTGATTGATTTAATAGCAAGTGAAAAAAAGAGAAACGATAGACCAATTACAGGTAGAGTTTCAGTTGATGTTAAAACCAAGCGTAAAATGTACTCTATTCAAAAACAAAGAATAGCAGATTTAATAATTTTCTTACCAAATACATTGTACGATCTAAGGTTATCACTTTCGTTGGAACTACCTTATGAATTGAACGACTCCGCCTTTGAAAATTTCAAGAAAAAAGTTAGTTTGGAAAGAGAAAAGGAGAGAATTAGTTTCAACCATTTATCGACATTTACTAAAATTGATTTAACAAAAGTTAAAGAAAATAAAGTTGCCAAATATGAATTAGAGTTAGAACTGAACACTATTGAGTTATTGAAAAGTATGAAGTTTGTTGGTGATGATCCATTATATTACATTGATTTAATACAATCCTTTTTGGATAACGGACGGATTATAACTAGACAATTAAGTATTCAACAATATTAATTACCATTATCACCCTTTTTGAAGTGGTTTTTTTTTTGCAACTATATTTTATACGTGTATATTATTAAGTATCTTTGTACATTTATTAAAAATTGTAAATTATAATACAATTTTCTTGCTCCGCAGCATTACTCCATCGCCCACTATTGTTATTTTGATTGGTTTCTCAGACATGTAATTGTAATGTGTGTTTTTTTATTATCACTAATATAGCTGAAAGGCTCTTCCACCATTCAACTTTGTTTATCATTTGGAATATTGAGTTATCTCATGAAGTAACATCAAATTAGTTATGATTTGGAGTTTATTAGAACAAGTATCTAGATATATAACATATACATGAGACAAGAAACAGCAAAAAGCAAAAAAAAACAGAAAAAAAAAAAACAAAGTAGTAAAGCGCAAAAAAATAAAACAAAAGGAAAGAAGAAAGAAGGAATATAGTCTATCTAATTAATATAATTTAAGAATAAACGAATAAATGAATGAATAAATAAATGAATGAAAAATAAAATGCAATAGTAATACTAATAATTGGTACTAGTGAAGTTATACGTGAGATAAGGAAATGGAACGGTGCAGAGGGAAGAGGCGGAAAGTATACTTTGGTTAAACACCTGATGAACCGTACAATTTCGACCATTCATCAAACTCCTTCAAACCTTCTTTAGAAACACTGGGTCTAATATAATTCAACGAATTAATAAAATCTTTCAAATTCAACGGCCTAATTTCATTTTTATTAGTCATTAACAATTTATCACCTAATTCTCTCAATGGACCCATTGCTGCATCTTTTGCCAATGCTGTCATATCAGAACCTGAAAATCCATCTGTTAATTCAATCAATTCTTCAAAGTCTTCCTCGGAACAAGTATGCTTTTGATGGGATAACATCCTGGATAGTTGGGCTTTACGCGTTTCGTATTCAGGTAATGGGATATGCTGTCTTCTAACGAATCTTCTTCTAGCTGCTTCATCAATGGCCCATGGTAAGTTAGTTGCAGCTAAAACTAAAACTCTTTGTAAATCTTCACCACTGTCTCTACCTGCTGCTGCTTTCGTTAAATCTGACCATTGAACCAAGAATTCATTTTTGATTCTTCTTGATGATTCATTTTCACCGTCATTGTTTCTTGAACCTAATAAAGAATCAATTTCATCAACGAAAATAATTGATGGAGCTAATTTTTTGGCTAATTGAAACAAAGCTCTAACTAATTTTTCAGATTCACCCAAATATTTGGACGTTAGAGAAGATGCTGAAATTGAGAAGAAGGTTGATTTGGATTCGGTAGCCACTGCTCTGGCTAACATTGTTTTACCAGTACCTGGGGGACCAAACAATAACATACCTCTGGCAGGTTCTCTCAACCCACTGAATAAATCTGGTCTAAGGAATGGATAAACGACAGTTTCTTTAAGCGAATTTTTAGCCTGTTCTAAACCTGCAATATCATCCCAATGGACCTCATCACCATGAACCACAATTTCGTTCAAAATTTGTTTGGCTGCTTGTGGGTCAACACCTCTCATCGATGCAATCAGTTTTTCTTCGGTTTCAGAAACGGTTTCATCTTCACCATCGTCTAAAGTTTCAGTATCTTTTGTTGGTATTTCAGCTAATTCCTTTGGTGTTGTATCAACTGCAGTTTTCTTGACTGCTGTAACTGCTTTAGGTGACACCTTTCTCTGTTGAGAAACATTATTGGTATTGGAAACTGCTGGTCTTCCAGGACCTGGGGATGCTGTTCTTTGTTTAGTTTTTGGAACTTGTAATCTATTATTAGTAGCTGCAGTTGGAGGTGATTTTGCTCTAACAGGGGATCTGTTGGTGTTCTTAGTTGCATTAGGTCTTGTTTTTAACTTCACTGCAGCTGATAATTTAAGAGCTTGCTGTGCACGTTCAGCAGAGGTTTTGGCACGGGGTTGATGCTGTTGCTGTTGTTGCTGTTGTTGTTGATGATGTTGGACAACTGCTGGTTTAGGTCTTGCTTCTAATTGTTCAAATTGGTCGCTTAAATCTATCAAATTCTCATCACTTTTATTCAATGAAGAACCTGGACCCGAAGGGTGTCTTCTATTTGATTTTGATGAATTACCAACTTTTTGAAGTTGTCTTAAAGTTTCTTGTTTGTGAAGTTCTTTACTATCAAATCCACTATCAAAGTCTTGGAATAAATCTGGTTGGGAATTGTCAGTATATGATTTAGTTACTGATAAACTTGTTGATGGGGACCAAATCAAATTAGCAGCCTGTTGCGCACTTTCTGATGATGTAGTGTTACTACCACTTGATGATAGGGTTGAAGAACCTGAATTTAGGTTGTTTGCAGCACCGGATCTCATTGATTTCATCAGTGGTTTAGCAGTTTGCTTTTTGGTATTCATTGTAGTTGGCTGGTTAGTTCTTAATGTCGGTAAATTTGTACCATTTATGTTTGTATTAGCTCTTGAGTTAGTAGGTGAAGAGTGTTTTTGTCGCTGAGGGGGAGGAGGAGGAGGAGGCATTGTAGATTGTAATTTTTTTTCTAACCTTTCAAGGTGATCAGAACCTTGAGCTTGCAAGATTCTAATTTCATCAAATATATAGGCTTCTTCATCAGTGAGTTCTTGGCCAATGATTGATTTCTCAACTTGATCAACTTTATGCAATGCAATTTGATTAAGTGATTTCCAACCTGTTAGAGCTTCTTGGGATCTATTGTTTTGCTCTAAACTCAGGTTTGTTAAAGAGTTGCTTGCTATTTCATTGTATAACTCTAGCAGTCTTGTTAATGGGGGTTGAGAATTTTTCTTTCTAGAGAACATGATATTATGATTATTATTAGTTAATTAATGAAATGTAATGTAAAATGAAGGACGGAAGAGAAAGGGTATATTGAGTTTGATATAATTCGGATGTTGTTTGTGATTCTAAAATGATGAGCTTATTTGCAAGGAAATTATATGGGGTATTATTGTTTACTATTAATATAATATGCAAAAGTTTGATAGTGGAAAAGTGAAAAAAAATTCAAGGGGTATGTATCTCAATATGTATGTAAATAAATAGGTGACACAAAAGAGAATTATGGATACGATTTGGCTTGATGGGGATGACAAAACGGATTGGAAAAGAAAGAGAAAATTAACTTTCTTCAAAAGTTATATATGATGACAAGTATTAAAATCTAAAAAAAAGCCTTTTTTAAAAAATAAAGATAGTTAAAGATAGCTAAAGAGAGTAGAAAGAGAAAAAAGCCTGTTTGTATAGAAGAGAAAAAACTACACTAACTTATAATAGGACGATTTAAAAAAAAAATGCCAAACCAAAATAAATGGAATGGATCACCAGCCACATTGAACATTGCACATTGTGTACCTTAAGGCGCAGCACCACTACAGCTCTTCTGGTACTACTACTACTAATTCCCTGGTGATGGTTTTTTTCAGGGTCAAAAAAAGACTTGTTTGTTCCCACGAATCTATTCTTCACTAGCCACATTACCCACTGATAGTCCCTTTCTACTATTTCCCAATGAGGAAATACCACAACATAAAATCCTCTAACTTATGTGTAAAGAAAGGTGTATATGTGTGATGTGATTAATTACTTTGATTGATTGAATTTTAGTATTTTTTGGCAATTACTATCTTATAAATCACATTCTTTTGTCAATGACAATAATGATGGTATTTGGTTGTTATTTTTAATTGTAATTACTTGTATTTGGATTAATTTGAACCTCTTAATTGATAATCACTTACAACAGTATCAGATTCTTGTCTTACTCTATCAGAATACTTAAAACAGTCCATAAAATTATTAACTCGACTACATTGACTAAAATTAGGTTGAAGGTTTTGTAAACATTTTAATTTACTATATTTCTAGTAATTATAGATTGGTATATAAACAAACTCCCAATAGATGATGCTAAAAAACCTAAGATAAGATTTGGGGAAAAACCAATGATTACATAATAATGAGATGAGTTGATGATAATCTTTACTGTATTTTTACTCATTTTGTGTGGTTATCGGGGTATTAAAATACTTATCACACACACACTCCCACAATCTTTCTTCTTCTCCACATCGTTCCTTCCTGGTTTACTATTCTTTCTACCTCTTCACAATTTATATTCAATTGCTTATAAAAACATACCTTTTAATCAACAAACCTTCAACTTCTTACAAACAAAAACACATTATCTACTACTACTACGAGGAGAAAAAAAAAAATTACTTAGAAAGATAAGCGCACAATCAATACTGGACTTTACTCACCTCTATTTATTCTATGCATCAAACAGTTTAAACTACAAGCATGTTCGATACGTTGTTTTCATTAATAGGTTTAATTGTTACTTTTATATACCCTCTAATTCAATCATATCCACTTTTATCAACTGTTTCACCAACAGCTGTTCAACAGCTGTCAAATGCCATCCTTTCCTCCTCCTCCTCTTCTTCTTCTCATCACCCCCCACCTTTATTACCGAGCCATCCTACTACTCAAGCCAATACTAGAAGATGGATGATTTATTGGATAGTGTTAGCTATTTGTTTAACCGTTCAATCCAATATCTTAATCAAGACATTGGTTAGTTTTATTCCTTTTAATGGTTTGGTTTTGTTATACTTGAAAATATGGCTAGTTTTCCCAATTGCCACAGTATCATCAGGGCCATCAGACAGGAAGATTACTGGTTCTTCTTTATTATATGAATATTATTTATTGCACTGGCTAACTAAATTAGATAACTATTCTAAAAATTTGAATATTGATGATTCTATAAAAATGATTAACAAGTTTAAGAATATTGTCATCCAAAATTATGCTCCAAACAGCTTACAATTTCTAAAATCATCTTCTTCAAATTTTGATGTTAAATCATCAAACGTATCATCATTGAATACTAAAGATATGTCTTTGAAACAAGTGGCTAATGAACTTTGGCAAACTTCAGGCTTACTCGGGCTATATCAATTTACCGAAAAGGATGAAGTTGAAAATAGGAATCTTCCAAAAAGTACAACAAGTAAATTTTTCCCCAAAGTTTTGATTTCTTCCTTAATTTCTCCATTTAAATCTTTTGGAACTTCTTTGGAAGCATCGTATGAAATGAAATCAAAAGAAGCCGAATACGATATAGTGAATAAAGAAGAATTGAATATCAGTTATGTTGAAGAGATGCCACCTCCTGCTGCTAAAACTCAACCGGAGTTGGCAATTCCTATCCCAATCCCAGTAACCACTCCTGAAAATGCGACAAGTGGTTCTACAAATATAGCCACTGATACTTCTGTCCCACCGTCGAATAGACGGTCAAGCTGGTCTCTCCGATGGAAAAGAAAGCCTAGTTCAAGTAGTTTAGTTGGCGGTTCTGAAGATATCAATAATGAGAATACTCAGGGTTGATTTTATGATTACTCATTATTTTTATAGTTACACTATTTACTTTTTACTTTTATCACTTGTTTTTTTTTTTTTTATTTTTTTTTGGCTGTTGTATGTTTTTTTTTACCAAGGTTTTATGGTATGGTTTACCGATTAGTTATATTGTTACGTTTGGGTTTTTGTTACTTGGTATGAATGTTTTTTTTGTTATTTTTTTTGTTTAACAATTTGCTAACACTTTATTTTCACTTGTAGATTATCATTAACCGTCTTTGATAGTCTATATCTTTTTTTTTTTTTGATCACAAATTTATCGATTTTTTCAATTAATTTCCGTTTATACACTTTATTTATTTATTTATTCAATGTTATAGTGTGAACTTGTTTTTCATCTTTATTCATAAACTACATCATTATTTAGTTTTTTCCCACAAAAAAGAAAATATTTCGTAATCTTTGAAAAGTAAAATTATAGTATCAGAAGAAAAGTATGAAAGAAACAAACAAAATAATAAATATATACAAGAATACCAACAGTTTGACCCTTTTTTTTCTTGCTCTCCTTTTATTAAACATATATGATATCGTATACAAGTCTAATTCAAGACTACAGTGGAATGTGTTGAGCAATCAAATTCTCAGCTTCTAATCTCTTATAGTTAGCAACATCTCTTCTCTTAATATTTCTCATTTCTCTTTTCAATTTCTTTGGAATGAAGTTCATTGCCCTTGGTTTTGGATCAACAGAACTTGAGAATGCAGTTGTTGGTTTATGAACATCAGATCCAATAGCTTGATCTTTACTACTTCTATAAGTTTTCAATTCTTCAACCAATTTCAATTCTTCTTTGAAATCTTCAGGTTCAGCAGGCCAAACAAATGGATCGATTAAATCAACTGTCATTTTCTTAATTTGTGGAGCTCTGAATCTGGTTCTATATGGCATTGGTAAAGCTCTTTCAAACTTGGCAGGTGTTAAAGTTGATGTAATGTTTAAAACTCTAATATCATAGATATGGTATAAATAATCTCTTAGATCCATTTTATTGAATGATTTTGGAACTATGAATTTGGCTTGGTATGGAGTATGTTTGGCATTTGGTCTCAATAAACAAACTCTTGCAGATGGGAAGAATAGTTGTTTGGAACCAGGAGTGAAATGTGGTTCGTCTCTCTCAATGGCTTCTCTCACCAGTTGAACAATTTTTTTAGATTTTAAACCTCTTTCTTCTCTAGGCTTTGGCTGTTTATGTGCTGGCATTGGCTTTAATCTACCGTGGATTAAAGTTCTCTTGGAGTGTGTCAGAATGGATTTGAACAAAGATGATTCATTTGATTTGATGGTTGTTGAGGCCGATTGTATTAGTTGAGACAACATGGTGTGTGGAAATGTATTGTGAGTGCTTACAACTAATGATCTAAAAATTGGGTCCTATATTTATGGTATGGTACGCTATCCAGATGACTTGTGTATGTGTGTGGTAAGACTAAACTTAAAGTATTAAGTTTGTAGATATGGTTGATACTATGGTTGATGATACTTTAAACCCATCCATTTGCAAGAACTAAACGGCCAATTGTATTGAATTTTTCAATTTTTCAACAGCTAGACATTACCTAAAAGATGACATAAGCTTTGACATAAACACCGGGTAATGTTTTTTTTTTTTCGCTCTCTTTCTCATAGTTAACAAATCGCCAAAGCTAAGAAAATATTCGGACGAAGAAATGCTCTGCGAAAACTCAAAAAAAGTCTCTCGAAAAGGCAAAAAAACAAAAGGATCAAAATTTACATTTCAAAGAGATTACACACAAACACTGGACAAAGATATTCAAATCCCATAATACTTCTACTTTCACTTCCCTTCCCCAGTGCAGTATATACTCCCATCCATCCATTATCATCCCTTTGCTGTATATATATATATATCCGTTCACTTCAAACTTTTTACTTCTTCCCAAAACCAATCAATCAATTACTTAATCTTGTTTGAAAAATTACATACCAACACAAAAGTTTCAAAAAGAGAAGAACAACGTTGACAATATTCACTTCACAATACACTCAGAGTATAATAATAACACCATACTTCACATCTGTACTTTTATTTATTCATTTGTCTGTTATATTAACTAGCTTAAACACAGGTCATTGTATTTACTTTTTTTTCCAGTTATATCTATCTCGATCTACTTGCATTCAAAGGTTTTTTTTTTTTTAATTTAATCACTTTTTTCATTCATCAATCATTTCCCTTAAAAACTTTTGAAAAGACAAAAAAAATATTTATCAAAAAACAACATACACAACTTTTGTTATTTAATCATATTTTAATTGAAATTGTTTATATTAAATAAGTTTAATTTTATCAAAGTTTCTCAAACCCATATCTCCAATATAAATACACACATACAAACATGTCTTTCAAGGCTTTCAACGAAGATATTTATGGTATTCAAGATGATGATATCATCACAACCGAAGATTGTTGGACCGTTATCTCTTCATTCTTTGAAACAAAAGGTTTAGTCTCCCAACAATTGGATTCATTTGAAGAATTTATAGAATCATCAATTCAAGAATTAGTTTTAGAAGATGAAAAATTAATTTTAGATCAACCAGCACAACACATTTCTGATGATGACGATATAAATAGAAGATATGAAATTACATTTGGTGATATTTTCTTATCAAAACCATCCCAAACAGAAGCTGATGGTACTACATCAACTTTATTACCACAAGAAGCTAGATTAAGAAATTTAACATATTCTGCTCCATTATACGTTGAAATGAAAAAAATGGTTAGAGAATCCATTGATGACAGCTCTGTTTCTTCTTCTCAAGTTCAATGGTACAGAGAAGGTGAAATTAATAGATTCAGAAACGGTGAAATTGAAGAAATGTTTCCAATTGGTACCAGTATTGATGATGAAACCGATCATATCGTTGAAGAAAAACATAGTACTAAGATTCATGAATCTGGTGCTGAAACTCAAACTGTTTTCATTGGTAAGGTTCCAATCATGTTAAAATCAAAGTTTTGTACATTATGGGGTTTATCCGAAGATGAACTTTATGATATTAGAGAATGTCCATTTGATATGGGGGGTTATTTCATTATTAACGGTTCTGAAAAGGTTTTAATTGCCCAAGAAAGATCTGCTGCCAATATTGTCCAAGTTTTCAAGAAATCTGGTCCTTCTCCAGTCTCTCATGTTGCTGAGATTAGATCTGCTCTAGAGAAGGGTTCTAGATTGATTTCTTCAATGCAAGTTAAACTGTCAAGAGGTGGTGCATCATCTTTCAAGAGTGGTGGTGTTGGCCGTTCGATTAAGGCAACTTTACCTTATATCAAAGCTGATATTCCAATCATCATTATTTTCAGAGCTTTAGGTGTTATCGAAGATGGTGATATTTTGCAACATATTTGTTACGATGAAAGTGATTGGCAAATGCTGGAAATGTTAAAACCATGTATTGAAGAAGGTTTCTTGATTCAATCACAAGAAGTTGCTTTGGATTATATTGGTAGAAGAGGTAATGCCGTCGGTATTAGAAGAGAAAGACGTATCCAATTCGCCAAAGATATTTTACAAAGAGAATTTCTACCCCATATTTCCCAAGATACTGGTTTTGAAACTAATAAAGCTTACTATTTGGGTTATATTATCAATAGATTACTATTGTGTGCACTAGAAAGAAAAGAACCTGACGATAGAGATCATTTTGGTAAGAAGAGATTAGACTTAGCTGGTCCATTGTTGGCCAATTTGTTCAGAATCTTGTTTAGAAAATTATCAAGAGACATTTATAGATATATGCAAAGATGTATTGAAAGAGGTGAAGATTTCAATATTGTTTCTGCTGTCAAATCAACGACGATTACTTCAGGTTTGAAGTATTCTTTGGCAACTGGTAATTGGGGTGAACAAAAGAAAGCCATGTCTTCAAGAGCGGGTGTTTCTCAAGTTTTAAACAGATATACCTACTCTTCTACTTTGTCACATTTAAGAAGAACCAATACTCCAATTGGTAGAGATGGTAAGATTGCTAAACCACGTCAATTACATAACACCCATTGGGGTTTGGTGTGTCCTGCTGAAACTCCAGAAGGTCAAGCCTGTGGTTTGGTTAAAAATTTATCCTTGATGACATGTGTTTCAGTTGGTTCTTCATCCGAACCAATCACCTATTTGTTAGAAGAATGGGGTTTAGAACCATTATCAGAGTATGAACCTCAAGAACATAAGAACGCAACCAGGGTTTTCTTGAATGGTAATTGGGTTGGTACCCATAGAGATCCTGGTATGTTAGTCGAAACTATGAAACAATTAAGAAGAAGTGGAACCATCTCACCAGAAGTTTCATTGATTAGAGATATCAGAGAAAGAGAATTCAAGATTTTCACCGATGCTGGTAGAATTTACAGACCTTTATTCATCGTTGATGATGACCAAGACAGTGAACATAAAGGTGAATTGAAATTAAATAAAGAACATTGTAGAAAGATTTTAGAAAGAGAAGTTGAAGAAATTCCACAAGATGAGGAGTTTGACCAAGATGGAGAGCCATTAGAACCTATACAGAGAGTTTTTGGTTGGGAATCATTATTAAGTAGTGGCGTTATTGAATTTTTGGACGCTGAAGAAGAAGAAACCGTTTTAATTGCCATGTCCCCAGAAGATTTGATACCCGTTGTTGAACAAGACAAACAAAAACAAGTTGAAATGAATCCTGGTGCGAGAATTAAGAGTGTGACCAAAGCACATGCTTTCACTCACTGCGAAGTTCATCCTTCTATGATTTTAGGTGTTGCTGCTTCTATTATTCCATTCCCTGATCATAATCAATCTCCAAGAAATACATATCAATCCGCGATGGGTAAACAAGCTATGGGTGTCTTCTTAACAAACTATAGTGTTCGTATGGATACGATGGCTAATATTCTATATTACCCACAAAAGCCATTGGCAAAGACTCAAGCTATGGAATACTTGAAATTTAGAGAATTACCAGCTGGTCAAAATGCCATTGTTGCCATTTCCTGTTACTCAGGTTATAACCAAGAAGATTCTATGATTATGAATCAATCTTCAATTGATAGAGGTTTGTTCAGATCATTGTTCTTTAGATCTTACATGGATCAAGAAAGAAGAAATGGTATTTCTGTGGTGGAGGAATTCGAAAAACCATTACGTTCTAGTACACTTGGTTTCAAGGCTGGTACTTATGAAAAATTAGACGATGATGGTTTAATTTCACCAGGTGTTAGAGTTTCAGGTGATGATATTATCATCGGTAAAACTGTTCCTATTCCACCGGATACTGAGGAATTGGGTCAAAGAACCAAATACCACACCAAGAGAGATGCTTCTACTCCATTAAGAACAACCGAATCTGGTATTGTCGATCAAGTGTTATTAACCACTAACGCAGAAGGTTTGAAATTTGTTAAGGTTAGAATGAGAACTACTAAGACTCCACAGATCGGTGATAAATTTGCTTCTAGACATGGTCAAAAGGGTACTATTGGTATTACTTATAGACACGAAGATATGCCATTCTCTGCTCAAGGCATTGTTCCAGATTTAATTATCAATCCACACGCTATTCCATCTCGTATGACTGTTGCGCATTTAATTGAATGTTTGTTATCCAAGGTTGCTTCTCTTAGAGGTTATGAAGGTGATGCTACGCCATTCACAGATTTAACAGTTGATGCCGTTTCTAAATTATTGAGAGAAAATGGTTACCAATCCAGAGGTTTCGAGGTTATGTACCATGGTCATACCGGTAAGAAATTAATGGCGCAAGTTTTCTTTGGTCCAACATATTATCAAAGATTAAGACACATGGTTGATGATAAGATTCACGCCAGAGCTAGAGGTCCATATCAAAATTTGACTAGACAACCTATGGAAGGTAGAGCTAGAGATGGTGGTTTAAGATTCGGTGAAATGGAGCGTGATTGTATGATTGCTCACGGTGCTGCTGGTTTCTTGAAGGAAAGATTAATGGATGCTTCTGATGCTTTCAGAGTTCACGTTTGTGGTGTTTGTGGTTTAATGTCTGTTATTGCAAATTTGAAAAAGAACCAATTTGAATGTAAGTCTTGTAAGAATAAGACAAACATTTATCAAATTCATATCCCATACGCTGCCAAATTATTATTCCAAGAGTTGATGAGTATGAATATTTCACCAAGATTATATACGGAAAAATCTGGTTTATCTACTCGTTAGTTTTTAAAAAAATATTAATTATTATTTTCACTTTTTTGTTTCTTCTGTTCTCCCTTTTTTTGTCTTCTTTTTTTTTCATATCAAAAATAAAAATATTTCGTTTCATGTCTCTGTATTCACCTTTTGTTTATTACATATTTGTTTTTGTTCCCTTGTTTATTTTTAACTTGCTCTCTTTTGTACAGTTTTCTGATTTTCCTTTACTTTTCCCATTTTACCTATAATTATTTACTTACGAAAAAAAATTAAACAAAATTTTGGTATACTTAAAGTATTCCTTTTACGGTCTCTGTAGTTAGTCTACTAATTCAATTAGATTACAAAATTGCCGGGAAATTAATCATTTGGATAGCACAAAGGGGGAAGTTGTTACTTCTTATAATCAACTTCTGTTGTCACTTTTGATATTTATATACAAGAAATGGAAAATAATAACAACCTATTCATAACATTTATCATCATCTTCAAAAGATTTTTAAAACTTTCTACCAGCCATTCTCTTTTCGTATTCTTCAGTAATCTTCTTTCTCTTTTCTAGTTCTTCCAATCTCTTTAAAACTAACGGTTGTTCATCAGCATAAGCGACTAAGTTTTGCTTGTATGGATGTTCAGAACCATCGAAAACCTTTAATCTTTCCAATCTTGACCATCTGTGTTTGTTCTTTGGTAACATTTTACTGACTGCTCTTTTCAAAACTTCACCATACCCATAATCAGCAACGACTTTTTTCATGAATGTAGCTTCACCAGATCCAGGTCTGGTTGTGTGGGACCAGTAGTATTTTTGATCCATTTTCTTACCTGTTGTCTTCAAAAATTGTGCATTTGAAACAACGACGTAATCACCAACATCTTGTGTTTCATGTAAAATTGGCTTATGCTTCCCTATTAATGTAATTGCAATTTGTGTTGCTAGTCTACCTAATGTTCTTTGATCTTCAGCAAGATCAACATGGTGCCATGCTCTGGCAAAACCTAATCCTGTCTTACCTATTTTGTTGGACATGTTGTGTATATATGTGTAGGTGCTGGTATAAATGAAGGTGTATGAGATGAATGGATGATAATGTGTAGCTAATATAGTGCTCAATTAAACCTTGTTTGTCAGTGTATTCTTATAGACTTATACACTAGCTCTGAGATTCTCCATAGTTAACAAAGCTGAAAAATTTGGATAGTTTGGAGAATAAAACTGTGCGGTGGAAACGCGGAAGCTGTGCAGTGCAGTTATGCTCCGTAGTTAATAGTTCATTTTCGACGAGTGAATAATTAAAGAGATCTTTACAAATAGATAGATAGGTTGATAAGTTAAACTCATGTTGACATACAACTTGAACGTCTCTAGCACTCACTGTTGGATTCATCACTTCATATTCCTACCATTCAATTATCTCCTATTTTTGTTTGGAGTACCCATTACCAGTCATCAGATTTAATTCCTTCCCTCTGTCTTTTAATTCGCAAGTCAGACGAGCTGATAATTAGACTTCAATCAATCGATCAATCAATCAACCATTTTTCATTTATTAGGCACATCAAAATACCAATTACATATACGATATAAAAGAACCCATTAATTTGCGTTTTATTCCGGTCCTTCTACCAAAAGCAACAGAAAATTAAAATTAAATACAAAGTTTATCGCATCAAATATAATTAATATATTAAACACAGTCATAATTATACATACAAATAGTCCACCGCCGCTGTTATTACTACTACTATAAAGTACACAATGTTTTTCATAAAAGATTTATCATTAAATTTAACACTTCATCCTTCATATTTTGGTCCACAAATGAATCAGTATTTACGGCAAAAACTTCTAACCGATGTGGAAGGCACTTGTACAGGTCAATTTGGTTACATTATTTGTGTTTTGGATTTTACGTCCATTGATACAGGTAAAGGACGTATCGTTCCAGGTAATCAAGGTTATGCTGAATTTGAAGTTAAATACAGAGCTGTTGTTTGGAAACCGTTCAAAGGTGAGGTTGTTGATGCAATTGTCTCCTCTGTTAATAACATGGGTTTCTTTGCCGATGTTGGTCCATTGTCTGTTTTCATTTCAAAGCATTTAATTCCAAATGATATGAAATATACTCCTTCTCATACACCTCCTGCTTACATCAACGATGATCAAGTTATTATGAAGGGTTCTAAAGTTAGAATAAAGATTATTGGTACCAGATCAGATGTTAATAGTATCAGTGCCATTGGAAGTATCAAGGAAGATTATTTGGGTCCTCTATAACCGAGCTTCTTATTCTTGAAACTATCCATATAAATCAGCTAAAGAAGGAGATATGATTTGTTATGAGTTCCTGTGATTGTAAATTTATGTTTTGCTTTTTATGTTTCTTCTATTAACTTTTAGTTTTTGTTCGTTTACTCTCCTTTTGTTTGGTTTAATGTATCTTTGTAATTATATATGCTTGCTTTTTTCTTCAATTAATTAACTCAAAAATAGAATATTTATTTATAAGAAAAAAAGCGGCTTCTAATATCTCTACATTTCTGCTCAATTGGCGAATCTGCTGTAATTTTCTCCACAATGTATACAATTAAGAGAGTACAGTTTTACAAGTGCATGAAATGGAGAGATGATAATCTGTAAACTTAAGTTAAAAACTTACCATATTTATTACCAGAAACAAAACTGGATAACAGTGGTTCGGCTAGCTCCTGGGAGAAGTTCAAGCTATTTCCCAGAATTAGGATATCATGCTAGGTATAGACCCCAACCAATCCGGTCCCCCCTTACACAGTTGTTTTTGGAAACCCTAATCATCTTTGTTTACGAATAAAATGTCTTTAAAATATACAATTGAATATGAGTGAGTGTTTGATTGTTGTTCAAGCAAGGAGAATGACTAGATTATAAGAAAACTTTATTGAATTACCTCCAGACCGCTTGAGACATCTTTGACACAAAATGTCTCTCAGCCTGACTACGTACTGACTGCTATAGGCTACCGTCACCTTTCTGATTATTCTGTCAATTGTTTTATCTCTGCTTATAGTCCGCATCTTTATATAATCGGTCATGCCAATGAAATTTATACTCAAAACACAATCATTTCACATCTCATCTCAAACACTCCCCGGTTGCATCTGCATCCATACCATCCTCCCCTCTGCAACATGGGAAATCTTCTTACCCCGGATTATCCACAGTCCTTCGCGGCGACAGCGGCGGTTGTCTAAATCAGGCAAGACTCCCATACCCTTACTACTCCCACCTTCCAGAATCACCAATTATTACAAATTTTAAAGAGGAGCCGGATCATCAACATCCATGCCTATAAGGTCGGCTATTCTCTTCGAAAAAAAATAGTTAATGACATACTACTCTTCAAACGGTATAAGTACTAATAGCATTCATATGAAAATAAATGAAGCCAGTACGTAAGTAGCATGGTATTCATGGGTCAAGCGTGGTTCAATCCGTGTAAGTCCCTAGTGGAATTTTTTTTTTTTGCACATATCCAACTCTTTTTCTTACTTTTGATTAAACCTTGTGATTGACTCTAGGTATCAATCAACTCTAGGTTAAAAATATTTGGAAAACAGTGTGTACAACATCAATGATAAAATCAGCACCGGTTGGTTGTATACGTTGAAGCAGCATCTGAAATGTTTTCATCAAATGATTAGTCATTTAGTTTCTCTAGTTATGAGTGTTTTTTGGTTGATGTTTACCACAGAATTATATACAATCACAAGGTTTAATCAAAAGTAAGAGTTGATTGATTTTCACCCTTGTATTTTATAAACTTTTCTTTCATAATTGCTTACAATTGATAGCATCCAGCGAAATTCTCCAAGATTTGTAAACTACAATAATTGCAGAAAATTTATACGTTTGTATACACACTTAAATAATGGTGGTCAATTAAATATTTATAAACACCGTTATAAAACCCAGATACATAAATTAAAAACAAAAACAATAAAAAAAGTCATTCTTTAACCCATGGAGGAAAAAAATTCAAAAGACAAAAAAAAAAGAATAAAAAAAGGAGTGAGGTCCATAAAAGCTCAATCTATAAATATAAGCCGATATGTAGATAATAACAAAAAATGACAGAAAACTTGCAGTTTGAAGAAGAAAACTCGGTATACCTACGTATGCTGTTTCTTTCTTTAAATCCAACATAATATGCTTGTTTAAAAGATTGAATGGATGATATCAGAACCAATAGTTGCACCAGCACCAAAGATAGCAGCATTACCTAGTTTTGAACCAAACTTCTTGACAGCACCAGAATGCTTATGCTGATGTTCTTGTTGTTGTTGAAGATCTGCTGGTGGGAATGGCATTTGTTGTTGTTGTTGTTGTTGATATCCTGGTTGTTGCTGTTGGTACCCTTGCATTGGCATGCCCATTGGTAATTGTTGTTGTTGTTGGAAGTATTCTGGAGCAGCTTGTTTCTCAGGTAGGTTTTCGGATAAAGAGGCAGCGCCTAAGACTTTAACGTAATTTGATGGGAACATACCAGTTCTACCGTTACATGAACCTTTCCACCATGATTCTGATGTCTTTTCTATTATTGTGATTTTGTCACCACGTTTCAATGGTAAGTCTTCGAGTTGTTGAACTGCATAATCGTATAATGCTTCGCCTAATTCATTTTGGGTGTCCATGCTTGGAGCTGGAGTTGCTTTAGCGATAATGATACTGGATGGTGGCATACCTGTTTCATATTTACGTGGCAAAGAATTAACAATTTGATCGTATAATTCCTTTGTGATAACATTTGATTCTTCTAAGAATTCCAATTCCTTGAATTAAAAAAATTAAACATATGATTTTTCAAGTTGGTTAGTATATTTGTAATTCAATCCAAATATTCTGGAAGTGTAATGATGTGATTTGGTATACTTACGGTTCTGATAGTTGTTAATGAACGATTAATTCCGGCAGACATTTTTATATTAGGAAATGATTAATGTTATTAATTGGATTGTTTATTGATGTTTATTAAAGTTTATTGATGTTTATCGATGTTTATCTTGACTGAACGATAACAACTAAGGTAAAAGAAGAAAAGTCAAATTGAAAGAGATTAATAGTTAAATTGCAACATGATATAACAAAAAAATCTAGGTACCTAACAATATATGTAAAGTATGATCAGTAGTGGCTTGGTGTGGCTAATAAGAAGGCGCAGTGATATTAGGCGCATAATAAGGAATATTATCCCTCTTCTAAAATAAAGACACCCTTTTTACATCACAAACTGAAATAGATAACAATAAATACTGATATCGCTTGGGGATAGAAAAAATAAAAATAGAAGATATTAAAAAAATATTAAACTATATAATTGAATATATATTGGTTTTATTCTTTTGAGTGTTTTTTGGTCTGTTTATCAATAAACAAAAAAAAAAATGAAAAAATAGACAATAAATAAGGCTATGAATTAAACAAACCCCTCCATGTTTTCTTTCCTTTTGACTTTATATTTTTGAATTTAAATGAAACAGGTGTAGTTTTAAAAATAAGCAAAATGATTTGTTTTCTTTTTTATAAATTCTTTTTAAACTTACTTTCTTCTGAAAGCACAACCTTCAGATAACTTAGCCTTACCACCAGTTGGAGCACATAAAACAGTAGTACATGAGTCACAGGTAACAGCGGTTTGAGCATGTGAGAAAACAGTTGTGATGTTTAAACAACCAGAACACTTAACATCCATGAAGTAAGATCTTGGTGATTGAACTAAAGTCTTTAACTTATGTTTCTTAGCTTCTGAAGCAGCACTTGGGTGTAATAAATCCTGAACTAAAACCTACAATAAATAAAATCGAAATTTCATTGAATGAAATATATAATAGTGTTAGTATTTGGAGTTTTTCTTGTTTTGAGTGATGAAGTGGTTAAAAAGAAACGCAAGGTAAAAAATCATTAATATTCAATTGACTTCATGAGATGAGTGGGCATTGACACAAGTTGAGATGTATTTCAAATATGGAAGAAATTCAATAAAGGATGATCAACTAGTAGTAGAGGTCGGGCAATACGTTGGTTCGATACCAAATATCTGCTTGTTGAATATTCAATCATGGGGGATAATAAGTGAATATGAATGGTATCCCAGTCAAGGTGTCATTTCTTGTACTTTAACATCATTCCCATGATCTACCCTTTATTATCAATACATTTGCCTTGGTCATCATTCTTAAATAAATACTCCTGTGCTGATTTTCCATCAGTCATGTAAACTATTAATGTAATAATCTATCTTGTAACTCTTGAATACAGATGCTTTACTTTTATGTTGAATGACCTTGTTCTCTTCAATATGGTGAAATATTTCATTCTTCATTATAATGACACGAGGCTCTATAATTTAATTCTCTTGATGAATGCTGTAGGTTGGAAATATCTGGCGTTGAATTTTTATATTCAAGATTAATCATCAATGATATTTTCCGAAATGTGTATTTCTGTCCTCATGTATAGATCTTTGATCCAAAGTGTATTCTTCAAATGATCTGGGTCCTTCCTGAATTGATCTTCATTAAACTATCATGTTTGTTTATTTTAAAATCATATATTGGAGACTTTTTATTTTCATTGTGATGTATTCTTTGTCTTTGAACAAAAAATACATGATGTCTTCTCTTCTCCTTAAGTTTTACAGTATTTCAAATATCAAGCACTCTTGTATATCATAATCCAACATCACCTTTAATCCCTTCTTAAGTACATTGGTTCATTAATTCTCATGATGACCTTCTACATGGTGCTTTGTCCAACTTGTAGTTTTTTTGGTTGTAACTGCTGTTGCTCTTCTATTTCTTTTCAACCGTTGTTCAAGTTCATTAATTTGACGTTACATACCATTTTGTATTGTTTATTATTTGGTATATATACTAACTAGCAAAATCTTGTATATTATGAATCTTTAATAACTATACAGTGTTTCAATCTATACAATGTTAATTTGAATACTATACTACCAGTGCCGCTACTACAACCAGAACCAAACAAACCTACTGAAAGTTTGCAAACCAGTGCCACTACAACACAATCGCCCTGTTCGCGTAGTACAAATGCCAACGGGGGAGGGAACACTGGAATTTCGCCGTCGCCGAAAATCGATTTTGTCAAGTTTTTCACTAAGATTTTTCAGACAGTCGGATGATGTAATCTCACTTTTTTTTTAATAGGCGGGGGGGGGGGGGGAAAAGCATGATTAAAAAGAAAAATTTTATAGTGGTTCAACAAGGTGGTGTACGGAGTACTTCAAACAAGGTCTTGTGTAACCCTCATGTGTGTCACGTGCCTATGGTTTTTTACTTTGTTGTAATAAGCAAGGTCCCCTTGATTACCATATTCGTTGGGACTCTGAAAGGGTGTGAGTTCGATTAAAATTAAGCAAAGGGACGATCAATATATATATATATATAACTAAATATTTATTAACTGTAGTAGTAATAGTAGGAGTCAGAGTATCAAGAGTAGTTGTAGTTATAATGACAATGAACATGATAGTAAATTCTTTGTAAGTAATATATAGCCGCAGATTTAGACATCAAAAAGGGGATGGTTTGTGGTTTTTGCATATCCGTCAAGTGCTTAATGATTAACGATTTGAACAGTTATCTCTACTATTTCTTGAACAATTTGAAAACCTTTTAAGCAATCATAGATTGAAGTAGAAAAAGAGATAATAAAATTTCTTCTCTACATTCATTACTTCCAATAACACATTAAATCCCGAATCACGATCACAAACGTGGGTCCAAAGTGATAAGCTATAGCTATAATATTCAAATTTTGATTTTTTGTATTTAGGTTTTCTTTTGAATTAAATCGTATAGGATAATATTATTATAAATAGAATAACAACAGGATAAAAAATAATAGTAACTGGTTAAAAAAAAAATAGGAACAAATAACAACGATAATAAAAAAAAAATTTAATCAACAACACAAAACAGTAATAACTATAAAACTCAGAAAGGAAAATTAACAGTGAAGGCAGGAAGAGGGAAATAGAAAGAAGAAACACACAAATAAACAAAGGAGGGAATGATAATGAGGATGAGGAAGGATAAGAGGAAACAAATATGTATCAATATAATAAGACAGTATCACTAGTAACTAACAAAAACTAAATAATAAAAGATAAGAAGGAGAAAAAGGGAGGATGAAAAAAAGAGAGATGAACAAATTCAAATAAAAGCATCAGTACCAAAGCACATTGGACAAGCAACCGATTGTATATATATATTCGGGGATTGCAATAATCCTGTAACTGTCTAGCAAGACCTGACCTGCAACATAAAACCATGAAATTGGAGGTTCCGTAGGATGGTAAAACTTGTAAATTCGAGCGTAAAAATATCTTCTTTTTTTTCGCCTGTTTTTCTAAACTGAAGGGGATAATGAAATTGTGTTGTGAAAGATAAATAACGAAAACATTGTTATCTTTGTTTCTCTCTTTCTTCTTTTTCCTTTCACTCTTTCAATCTGATATGAGAGAATTAGAGTAAAGTTAGTAGTAACTTGTGTATGTATACATAATTATATATGAACCGATAGAGATTAGAAAGAATAATAAAAAAGGGGGAGCAGAAATAAAACAAAATAATAATGATCGTATAAGAACAAAAGGAGACTTTTTTTATTTACATATCCTAAAACTTTGTTCTTTATATCTTTCAAGTTATTTGATTTTATTTGGCTGGTTTCTTTTTATTCTTTGGAGATTGCACACCAGCTTGTGGTTGACCTCCATAACTATACTTCTTCTTTTCGGCAGGTTTCAAAATTTGGAATGAACATAACAAACTTTCATCAACACTCATCATTGCACCAGCATTATCGAATTCACCACAGTAGTTTGGAGCTGAGAAAATGGTAACCAATTGTCTTTTACTGAAAAATTCATAACCATCTTCAACAACTTGATGGGCTCTACAAATTAAATCCATATCGTGTTTTTGTAAAAATCTTGAAACAACATCTGGTCCAAATGTAAATGAGACACCTCTATCGTTCTCACTCCAACCTGTTATATCTTTATCAGGGTCAGACCAAAGCAAATCACACAATAAACCGACATCAGGAATATCTGTTGGTCTCATCACTCTTCTAATTTGTTCCATTGTATTTAAATCTGGTGATAAACCACCGTGCATAGTGAAAATCTTTTCATCAATAATAGCAGCAATTGGCAAACAGTTGAAACAATCGGTAAAAGTTTTCCAAAGTTTGATATTATAACGTCTCTTACATTCATCATAAAATCCATAAATTCTGTTAATTGAAGCACATTCGTGATTACCTCTCAAAATGAAGAAGTTTTCAGGGTATTTGATTTTGTAAGCCAATAATAAACAAATTGTTTCTAAAGATTGTTTACCTCTATCAACGTAATCGCCTAAGAATAAATAGTTGGCTTCCGGTGGGAAAGCACCATATTCAAATAGTCTTAATAAATCGTAATATTGACCATGAATATCACCACAAATTTTAATTGGGGCTTCTAATTCCAAAAGTATAGGCTGTTGAATAAAAATTTCTCTAGCTTTTGTACATAAATATCTAATTTCAAATTCTTGTAATTGAACTTGTTTACCAGGTCTAGAACCTCTGACGTCTAGTAGTCTATCAATAATTGATTCGATATCAGCTTCTTGTTGATCAGCCATTGTTGATATGATGTATGATTATATGCTATAATTTGTTTTTGTTGTTGTGATTTTTGGTGTTTGTTGTTCTTTGTATTTATTTATTTATTATATATTGAAAGGTTCAATTATAATACAGTTAAATCAAAGTTGAAAATATGGGAAGGATAGGGAAGTTTTAAAGACAAAAAAAAGCTTAAAATATATGCAGCTGTAAACAAGATGAATCTTTAATCTGTTCTTTGTTTTGTTCTGTTTTTGTTTTGTGTTGACTTGATTTGAATCTAATGCAACACTGTAATAGTTGATTGATTATATATATATATACGAATAGGTTAAAGAATAAGTGGATACTTTGTCTTTAAATTGTAACGTTTGATGGATATAATAACGCGTTATCAAATGATTATAATTAATGAGGTGATAGATTAATTAGGCTGATGTGTTTGAGGTTTTTAGTAATTTAGGACGAGTATATTAAGAAAGACAAACGACAGTTGATAATTGAATCTAGGCCAGTAGAATAATGACTATAGTATGACAAGGTAAGGTGTTTTGTATTGGGATGTAAAGTAAACGAAACAAAGGGAAGGGAGGGAAAGGAAAGGAGGCGTAATAGGTGAAATGAAAGTAAAAACAGGCATCCACTCATTTAATTGGCCTTTAGTAAAAATAAGTAATCAAAAAAAAAAAAGGTCGAAGGTGTTGCTGTTCTATACGCTCTTTACCAACTAATCGATTGATTGAGACGTGTAATCTCATTTTTATCCTAATCGACGGGTCTCATTGCTGATGTCAGCACGTGGTTTTCTACAAATATTTACTGGGCATTGCTGATGTCACCCTACCAAAATAAGATGGAGATGAGGGATGAGGCACGTCCGTGGAATTAGATAATAGGACCGCCGTCTGAAAGGAAAGAGCTGTCATCCCGGTGGAAAAAAAGGAGGGGAGGGGGAAAATAATATTAATAAAAAGAACGGCACCACGGGTCTATACCGAATCAATCAGTGGGAAATGGCACGCGGTAATTTCATTTCGTGTTGGATAGGATTTATTGACTTCTGATTAGAATTGAATACTCCAAGACTTTATAATATGTTTATCATATAAATGTACACGAACAGCATTGATAAGATGATAATTTGTGAGATTGACACCAACCAATTTTCAACGTATTCAATTCCAGATATTTTATTGTATACATACAATATAGAGAAACTATGTGTATTAACTATGTGGTTAAAACAACCAATTTGCTACATACCTACAGTTTATAGCTATAATAAATCCCCCAAAGAGTCGTGCATATTACAGATTGTATAGCTCCATCTGAATTCGTTGAAAAATTTGAGGATTTGGCCTGTTGTTAGTTGGTTGATATTAAAGAAGGTCATGAAATTTATCAATATACTGTAAATAAATCCACTATCGATCGCTAATTTTACCATCATCAATCGTTAGAGTTATCCATATAATGCTTTCTAGATCACTCATCTCAAGATCGAAGAAAATATCAATCTCTTCAACTAGCTCATCATTCATAAAAAGATCATTTTCAACAAGTTTATCATCAAGAAATGAATTAAACGTTAACAGCAGCAACAACAGCAGCAATAATAATGCAGATGAAGTTTCAGAACAACCAACTATTCAATTACCGACTATTGATAGAATAGATTCTATGAAAGAAACTGGTATTCCTGGTTTA
The DNA here is from genome assembly GCA_030557545.1 of Ogataea salicorniae. Lineage (NCBI taxonomy): Eukaryota > Fungi > Ascomycota > Pichiomycetes > Pichiales > Pichiaceae > Ogataea > Ogataea salicorniae. The sequence continues at coordinate 102,669 of JAKTPI010000010.1, forward strand.
ATGTCTTCAAATGTGTTAAATGACATTTGGTACAACCAATCAACCAATAAATTGGATGATTTAGTTTATGGTATATCAGGTTCACCAAACAAATCTCTATTGGAATCATGTTTCAAGACACCAGAACTATTATCAACAAAAAATCCATTCTTAGATAGAAATTCATCTGCTGCATCTGTTTTGAAAGGTTACACTTTAACAACATCAAACAAAATCATTGATCAATATTACAAAATTTTAACATTCACAGCTAAGAAGCCAAATGAACAATTTGTTTTCCAAGCTGCTTCTTCAATTTACAATCTATACTATTTTTTTTCTTCTTTGAAAATAAATCCAATCAATCAAATAGTTAAGCCTGATTATAAAGAGCTTTTAAAAACTCCTGATATTTACAAACCTGTTGAAAATCAACCTCGTGGTAAAATATTGGAACAAATAATTTCCTCTTTCGGTTCAGTTGAAGAATTTCAAACTTTATTACTAGCAACTGCAAAATCCACAAAGGGTAATGGTTACACTTGGGTTTTAAGTAAATATATTAAACCACCTCCAGGTCAAGAATCTAGAAATTTCTCAGGTCATTCATCATTAGCCATTCTAAACACTTATAACCATGGTCAACCACATCACTTCACGTCAGGTCAAATCACAACAGCTCGAAAATACGTTGAAAAGAAGCAAAAATTGGAATCTGGTGAGTTATCGGATGACATTTTCACTAGTTTCTCTGTTCCATCCGTTGAGGATGCTCAAGATGCTGTTGATCCATTAGATTTCGTTTATGATCCATTATTTGCCATTGGTAACAACCCATCTTTCTGGTTAAGAGACTTTGGTGTCTTTGGTAAAGAACAATATTTAAATAACGTGTGGAACAGTATCGATTGGACCATTGCTGAAGATAGATTAGTTAAAGATAATAATGTTAGTGCGAATAACGAAAGAAGATTCATTTAAAGAAGTCATTTGAATTGATCTTCTGGGTATAAATTCGGACTTTCAAAATTAATTTACATGTATATATATATAAAGATAAAATATTATAAGTTTCATCATCAAATACTCTCTTTTATAAATTTGTAACTCGAATAAGTTTCACAATCAATCTGTATGCTTCAAAAAAACGATCCTGTTGTTCTTGGTGGATAAATAGAGCCGCACAAAGAGTAGTGCAGTAAAACGAAATAGTCGAAAAAAAAAAAATTTAAAAAAGTACAATCAATTCGTTAAAATTCAACTTACACCCTTAAAAGATACTACTTTGAAACTAACATATCATATCTACATTTTTAGTTACTCGACTTTTTGGAAGAACCGTGTGTCTTGAAATACAGCAATGAAGAATTTAAGAGTTTTAAATAAGGGTCAGGTCAAACCACAATCAAGAACCTATCCTGACTTGGAAGTTTTAACTTCTTCATTTGATGCAATCAGTGATAGTATTACAATTGTTCTGAGTTCAGATGAATCACAATTAATAGAAGTTCAACAATTTATGAAAACTGGTGAAGTCAAATTATTAGCATCATTCAATATTAAAGAAAATGACAAGTTGTTATCATTTGCACACTTTGCAGACAACTTGCAATTAATTTTTGTTTTCCAACAAGGTGATATATTAACTGCAAGTTATGACTTTTCTAACCCAGATCCAGATTCAACAGTTGTAGAAATTGTTGGCTCGATTGACTGTGGATTACAATGTGCTTCTTGGTCACCTGATGAAGAAACTTTGGCAATTATGACTAATGAAAGAAATATTTTATTGTTATCTAGATTATTCGAACCTATCTCTGAAAAATATATGAATCCAAATGAACTCGAATCAAACAGTAACGTTTCTGTTGGTTGGGGTAAGAAAGAAACACAATTCCAAGGTAAAGGTGCTAAACAATTAGAACGAGAAAGATTAGCATTACAACATGCTGGTTTGAATATTGATAGTGACAATGCAGTTTTACATGATCCTACAGTCGCTGAAATTCAAAATGGTAATTTATCAGCTTATGATTATCAAACTACTAAAATTTCATGGAGAGGTGATTGTCAATGTTTTTCAATTACGAGTATCGAAGAACCACAATTCGAAGTATTACGTAGAGTTATTAGAGTCTATTCAAGAGATGGCCAATTGGATTCTTGTTCTGAAGCCGTTGATGGTCATGAAGAGAATCTATCTTGGAAACCACAAGGTTCTTTAATTGCATCAACACAAAGAAGATTTGAACCTGAAATCAATGAAGAAGTTTTAGACTTGATTTTCTTTGAAAGAAACGGTTTAAGACATGGTGAATTTACATCAAGATTACCACCAGGTTCTAAGATTATTGATTTAGATTGGTCCTGTAACTCTGAAATAATCGCATTCCAATTATTTGATTCCATTCAAATATGGACAACCAAGAATTATCACTGGTATTTGAAGCAAGAAATTTTCAGTATCCATAATGAACCTATAACATTCATGAAATTCCATCCTGAAAAACCATTAAGAATTATGATTGGTACAAGCTCACTAATAGAAATTATTGATATGACATATAACATTTCAAATGGTTCAACTGCAGCTCCATTTGATTTAGGTATGACATTAGTCACTGATGGTAACACATGTAATGTGACTCCATTCTCATTAGCTAACGTGCCACCACCAATGTCATTGAGGGAAGTTGACGTTGGTGAGCCAATCGTTGACACTGCTGTTTCCCAATCCAACTCTATATTTGCTATATTAACGAACAATACATTATCAATTGCAACAGTTGAACTAGAAAAGATAATAAAAGGTGCCAAACATCCTGAGATTGTTTCAACTCTACAAAAGTCTATATTTGCTGAAGATATGGATCAAGTTAGACAAGTTTCCATTATAAAAGATAATACTGTTGCTGTTCTATTTGATAGTGATATTTTCTCTAGAATTGCATTGATTGATATAACTGATAAATCAATGCCAACAGTTTCTTTCGTCTTTGATGTTGTTCAATCTAAAGCTGTTTTATTAAAACAAACTACCGATTTCACTCAATTAACTTATGAAACCGTTGATGGTTCTGTTTATTTATTGGATGATGTTAAATTCGAATCTAAGTTGATTTCCAAATTACCACAACTTTGTAACGATTATGCTGTCGTCAAGCAATTTTCAATTGGAACACAATGGGAAGATGACAATGGTAGTTATGCATGTTTTGGTATGTCTCAAAATGGTAAGTTGTTTGCTAACAGTAAACAACTAGGTTCAGGTGTTACTTCACTATTATTGACCGAATCTCACTTATTGTACACAACAGCTCAACATCAATTGAAATTCGTTCATTTGTTAAACAATGCTTCATTGTTTGAAAATGATGGAAATGAAAATATTTTAGATTTTGCTACTGATGATAACGATGAAAGAACAAGAATGATTGAAAGAGGTTCTTTATTAGTTTCTGCCATTCCATCAAAGGCTTCTGTCATTTTACAAGCTCCAAGAGGTAATTTGGAAACTATTTGTCCAAGAATTATGGTTTTAACAGGTGTTAGAGAAGATATCAAAGCAAGAAAGTATAGAGAAGCGTTCATGACTTGTAGAACTCATAGAATTTCTTTGGATATCCTCCATGATTATGATTCTGAATTGTTCTTTAATAACGTTGAACGTTTCATCAAAGATATTGATAGAGTTGATTACATTGATTTATTCCTATCGTGTTTGTTAGAAGAAGATGTTACTGAAACCAAATATAAAGAAACTTTATCTCAAGTTACTGATCAACAAATCCCACCGCAACAACAATCATCACAAGCCCAATACCAACATCAGCTGTATCAAGGTTTACAAGAGCTGGATATAAATGATCAAAAGTCATTCCAAAAGCCAATTGGTAAAGAAAAAGTTAGTAAGATTTGTGAAGCTGTCCTATCGGTTTTATTGACACCAGCTTACAAGACTAAATATTTACAAACTATCATCACTGCATATGCATGTCAAACACCTCCAAAGACCGAGGAAGCATTGTATTTGATTGGTACTTTTACAAACGAATCTGAAATTGAAAAAAGTATTCAACATCTATGTTTCTTGTTGGATGTTAATAAGTTATACAACATTGCATTATCAATTTATAACATCCCATTAGCATTAGTCATTGCACAGCAATCTCAAAAAGATCCAAAAGAATACTTACCATTCTTACAAAACTTGCATGTTCAAACTGATTTAAGAAAAAGATTTATGATTGACACATACTTGAAGAACCATCAAAAAGCTTTGGATTCATTAACTAATATTTCCGTTCAAGATTCGCCTGAAATCGATTCTGAAATCTTAGAGTACGTTATAGAGTATTCATTGTTCAAGCATGCATTAGGCATATACCGTTATCAAAAGGATAAATTCCAAATCATTCTGAAAGCATACGCTGACTACTTGCACGGTTCACAAGAATACACTGAAGCAGGTATTACTTATGAACAACTAGGTTTATATGAAGATGCTTTGGAAGACTACGTGTTGGCTAAGAAATGGAAGGAAGCAATGTCATTGGTGCTAAGACCTGAACTGAAGAAAGATTTGGAAGATGTTTCGGAGAGATTGGTTTCTTCGTTAAGTGATGCCCATCAATATTCATCTGCTGCTTACATCCAGTTCAAATTCTTGGGTAATATCGAAGAAGCTTTAAGATTATACTGTAAGAATTACGCATATGAAGAAGCTATCATGCTATGTTATGAAGAAGACAAGGCTAAATTAGTCGAAGATATCATTGACCCTGCATTAGGTGAAGGTTTCGGTACTGTTGCTGAACTATTAGCCGATTGTAAGTGCCAAATTACTTCTCAATTAAATAGATTAAGGGAATTGAGAACTAAAAAACAAGAAGATCCATTTGCATTCTATGGAGAAACTGGTGAAAACACAGATACACCAGATAATGTTTCAATTGCAGCTTCAGAAACTTCAACAAAAGAATCTTTCTATACCAGATATACTGGTAAGACTAGTGGTACTGCTAAAACCGGTGCTTCAAGACGTACTGCTAAAAATAAGAGAAGAGAAGAAAGAAAGAAGGCAAGAGGTAAGAAGGGTACCATTTACGAAGAAGAATATTTGGTTCAATCGGTTGGTAGATTACTTGAAAGATTATCCACTACAGAACCTGAAGCCATCAGATTGATTGAAGGTTTATTGAGAAGAAGTATGACAGAACAAGCATACCAAATTCAAAAGAATTTTGTCGGTGTTATGGATCTTTTAAAGGAAAATATCGTGGAGATTTATACAATTGGTGAAAGGGATAGAGAAAGAATTGATAATAATGGTTTGGTTTATTTGATTCCTGAAATTCCAGTTCCATCGATTAAGGAATTCCCTAAAAAGAATGTTCTTGATTATTAGAGAAATATGGTGTCTTGTAAATTCTGTTTATAGTTTATATATTAATCATTCAATCAATTTATTTATTTATACGTTTAATAAAATGATATCACATGACTTAATATCACATGCAAATTACTTGTAAATGCACAGCCCCGTTTATTGTGAATCTTCTAAAAAAACAAACAAAGAATCTAATGTTTGCAAAATCAATCAATCAATCAATCTCGTTTAAAGCTAGGTAATATCACAGTATACTCTATCATTGATAGTATTATTTACGTATCGATAGCTTGATTTTTGTTAACTGCTAAATAAGAAACATCTCAATAGATTCTATTAACGTTTCATATTAAGTATAATGTTCTGTCCATCTTCACTATCGATTGCCGAGGCCGATTCGGGCTATATTCTTACTTTAGCTGGTTCCGATTCTTCAAAGGCCTTACATGTTTCTTCAACCGGAACTTGTCAGATCGTTGATAAGGAAAAAGTTAGCAACACTGGAAAATTTTCATCAATTGCTGGTATCATTGGTATTGTTCATTTACATTCAAATTACTACTTGATTACTACTAATGGTGCTGTTGAAGTTGGTAAAGTGTATCAAGGTAAAAGAATTTACAAAATTACATCATTTTCAGTCTTACAATTATCTTCTTCCAAATATCAAGTTGATGAGGATGAATCCAAATATGTTGAATTGTTAAAGAGTCATTTAAATGCAGCAACTATGTACTTTTCATACTCTTATGATTTAACGAAACCATTCAATCAACAAGGCAATAGTGGTGTCAATACTGAATTCATGTGGAACTACTTTGCATCTGAAGAATTGCTCAAATTAGCTTCACTTGATTCATTTGCAAACAATTTTGTTTTACCAGTTATTTACGGTTATGCCAACTTTGTTAGAACTACAATCAATCAGAATGCAGTTACTTTTGGTTTGATCACTAGAAGATCTAGATTTAGAGCTGGTACAAGATATTTCCGTAGAGGGATCGATGAAGATGGTAATGTTGCCAACTTTAACGAAACCGAACAAATATTAGTTACACATTCAGATTCTGAAGATGTTGCTCACTCATACTTACAAACAAGAGGTTCTGTTCCTGTTTTCTGGGCTGAACTGAACAACCTGAAGTATAAGCCAAACTTATTAATGGGTCCTTCTGACTACTCTGCAACTAGACAACATTTCAACAAAGCAATTGAAACATACGGTACCAATTATTTGGTTAATTTAGTGAATCAAAAAGGTTATGAAAAGCCAGTTAAAATGGCTTATGAAAATGCTGTCAACGCTTTAGATGATCCTCAGAATATCAAGTATACATACTTTGATTTCCATCATGAATGTAGAAATATGAAATGGTACAGAGTCAAATTATTGATTGATCATCTGTCCAAACTAGGTTTATCTCAGAATGATTATTCAAGTATCTCAATCGCTGGTGAAAAGCTATTAGTTAAAAGTAAGCAATCACATACCGTTAGAACTAACTGTATGGATTGTTTGGATAGAACTAATGTTGTTCAATCAACTCTAGGCCGTTGGTACTTACAAAAACAATTGATTGATGCCTCAATAGTGGATGGTTCTAGAGATTGGGAAGAGATTGATCCAGCTTTCAACTTTGTTTTCCAAAACATATGGGCTGATAACGCAGATGCGGTTTCAAATTCATATTCTGGTACCGGTGCTTTGAAAACAGACTTCACTAGAACTGGTCAAAGAACTAAATCTGGTGCTCTGAATGATCTAATGAACTCAATTACAAGATACATCAAGAATAACTACAGAGATGGACCAAGACAAGATGGTTACGATTTATTCCTCGGTAACGTTTTACCATATGAAATTGCCACCTCCCCATTCCAAGACTCAAGACCAGCATTGACACAATCTTTACCATACGGTTTACTGGCTTCTGTTATCATCTTTATGACTACTGTTATGTATCCAAATGGTTCACTGTTCGAGTTCCGTAACTTTGCCTTCTTGGCTGTGTTTTCTTCTCTGGTTGCGTTCTCATTTAAGTACATTGTCTCTAATGGTGTTCAATACGTTAGCTGGCCAAAATTATCTCCATTAGACTTTTTGTCAACTAGAGAATTGTTGAACGACGGTAAGTTTAATGGTATCCTTTATGAAAAGGCAGAATCTTACAATAAGTATTCTGAAGATGCCAAGAAGGAATAAATGGACTGTTCTATTAGAATAGCTATGACATATTCACTTAAAAAGGATAGACATTTGCTATTTTTGAATTATGATATGCTTTGATTTGTTTGTTGTCTTTCTCTCCTTTTGTCGTTTTGTATTTTTGTAGTTTTTTTTTTTCTGTTTCTTCTTCTTGGATTATGACTTTTACTGTGCTTTTACTTTGTTTATTTCTTATATCTATACACATTGATTTATTACTATAAATATATTAGTTATTATTGGATTCTAACGTTTTGTCTTTGTAACGAAGTCTGTCGGTATACACTCTCCACCAGAATGAGCCACATCCAAATAAAATTACAATAATGTTGAAAAAGTGACTCTTTGAAATTTATTCGACTATCGCGATCGATGGGTTCGTATGACTCCATCGATGAGTAAATTTACAACTTCTACGAGAAATTAATATATATCAGCACTATTACCGAAACTTATTTTTTCTTTTCAACTACAACAGCAAGTCAACTAAAAGATTTACAAAACATCAACATTACAATGTCTTTAGAAAGAGAAGAACCAAATTACTTCGGTGCTGGTCCAGCATTACTACCAACAGAAGTCTTACAACAAGCCGCAAAGGATTTAATCAACTACAACGGTATTGGTTTAGGTGTTGGTGAAATCAGTCACCGTTCAGCAGCTGGTACTGATGTTGTCAACAATACTAAGAAGTCATTAACTGAATTGTTAAATATTCCAGACACTCACGAAGTTTTCTTTTTACAAGGTGGTGGAACAACTGGATTTTCATCAATTGCTACAAACTTGACTGCTGCATTTGCTAAAAAAAATGGTAAAGCTGGTAAGCCAGGTTACGTTGTCACTGGTACTTGGTCAAAGAAATCTCTTGAAGAAGCCCAAAGACTTGGATTTGATTGTGATGTCATTCTTAACTCCAAACAATTCGATGGTAAATTCGGTGATATCCCATCAGTTGATAAGTGGTCAATTCCAGAAAATTTATCAAACACTTCATACGTTTACTTCTGTGATAACGAAACTGTTAACGGTGTTGAATTTGAAGAATTCCCATTTGAAAAATTCCCTGGTGTTGAAGTTGTTGCTGATATGTCGTCAAACTTCTTATCCAAGAAAATAGACGTTAGCAAATACGGTTGTATTATGGCTGGTGCTCAAAAGAACGTTGGCTTGGCTGGTATTTCTATTTACATCATCAAGAAATCATTACTTGATTTACCAACTGAAGATCAATTAAAATCACTAAACATTCCATTATCTCCAATTGCATTTGATTACCCAACTGTCGTCAAGAACAACTCCGCTTACAACACCATTCCTATCTTTACTGTTCATATTGTTAGCTTAGTTTTGGATTATTTATTAAAAAAAGGTGGTTTACAAGCCCAAGAAAAAGTTAATGCTGCTAAAGCCTCACAATTGTATGCTGCATTAGATAGATATCCAAGCGTTTATAACTTACCTGTAGCCAAAGCAGTCAGATCAAAGATGAACGTTGTTTTCACCATTAAAGATGGTTCATTAGATGGTGAATTTTTGAAGTCTGCTGAAAATAAGAAATTATCAGGTTTGAAAGGTCATAGATCAGTGGGTGGTATGAGAGCATCACTTTATAATGCTGTTACCTTAGACAGTACTACTTTGTTGTGCAAGTTTATTGAAGAATTTGCTGAAGCTCATAAATAATTATTTCAGATTAAATTTAATGGTATATATAGATAATAAAATTTGTTCAAGAAACAAAAAAGTTTAATTTTGTAAGTATAAATCATAGCAATCATTTCACACCTCATAGTTTTGATATCCGTTAATGTAGTAAGCTATATCACATTTTTGTTCTGAATCAATATAACAATGCAAGATCCCACCAGTATCATGAACAATTAAAGACATTGCATCACAAAGTTCAATAAGTTTACAACCAATGTTCCAATATCTGAGTTTGACTCTTAACTTGATAGGTTTCATAAGATCCGGATCTTCATCTTCTACGGTTTCTGTATCTCTCTGTATTTGACTATCGTCGCTTGAATCTGGGGAAACTTCAAATCTTTCCTTCCATTGAATATCTATTTTTCGTTGTTCTTCTTCAATTGTAAACTTTAATAGTCCTAACTTATTTACAGTAATGGTTATCGTGTCTGAGGTTCTATATCTTTCTATTCTTTTGAACAATGGAACAAGTTTTGAAGGTAGTTTCATTGCTAATTTCATAACATCAATACTGGGCTCCTGAATTCTTTCATCACTATCCATCTTCAAGAGTCTCACTGGAACGTTAAATGAGTGGCTAACTTCTGAATTCACTGATATTTGTTCATTGTAAAATAATGCCAAAGAAGCGGCAGCCTTGTTTTTCATTTCTGAATTTGAGCCATTGTTAGTTGGTCTCCTCTGTAATCTCATTGACAAATTTGTAGTTACGTTTGATCTTTCAAAGTTCTTCAAAACTTGATATAGTGGCTCAATGTTAATTTCAAAAGGTATCACATTATCTCTCGTGGAATCAACTTCATATATTTGAAATAAACTGCTTTCAATCTTACACCATGCTTGTGGTTCATTTAGTGATGATGATATTATTATAAGGTGTTGCCCTGTGAATCTAAAAACGCATATCTTTCGAAGGTTTAGCAAAAATCCTAAACATTTCCGTAACTCTGTTGGACTTTCAACGGTAACCTTCAACTTCATGTTGGTGGTGCTAGTGTAATATATATATGGCTTATATTTGTGTATCTAGAATTGTAACTTGATGTAGAAATGAAACGAGGATTGGTAGATCAAAACATAAAACAAAAGCTTGATTGATATTGATTGAGAAAACACGATACCATCTCTCTACATGAATAAGATTCAGGCGTAAAAAAAAAAAAAAATTGCCATCCCCAGGAATCGAACCTGGGTCGCTGCTGCCACAAAGCAGAGTACTGACCACTATACTAGGATGGCTTACTATAGCTATGAGAGGGATCGATAGTTATTTAAAACTGATTGAATAATAAATTGATATTCTCTTTGATACCCTTTCTTATAATCGATAGGAAAGGAATCTAAATAGACATATGGGAAATACACAAATATATATAGTAAAATAATAAGGAAACAATTCAAAAGATAAAAACAAAAATAGGAGATAAAAGTAAAGTCCGAAAATAGTTGACAAAATAGGAGATAAGTAATAAAGTAAAAATGGGAGATACATAGTTAAGTCCGACAGCAAGTAGTTGATTAGAGTAAGGATGAAAATGTAGGATAGATACCTTACAAGCTATGTAATGTTTTCTCCTCTTTATATGACACCAAACTCATAGTGGTATGCCCCTTCCCTCATTTGGACATTATTGTTTGGAATTCCCTAATTAGGAATTTCTCTCAAGTCGTCGACACTTTCGTCAACACTCTGTCTCTTATTATATATTTGTTTGTATCCTTTTTCCCTTTTTAGATTCTTGTCCTATCGATTAAGATAGAAGGGGAATCAGATAAAATATCAATTTTTATTTCAAATACTTCTGAATACAATCAAGAAGTTTTAAATAACATTCCAATCATCTCAAATTAAGTAAAAAGTGTAGATTTAGTGGAATATCATTTCTAAATTAAGCAATTTCAAAAGAGCTTTGGTCTTTCTTGCTAATTCTACAACTTTATATGGTTTAATATAACCCATAATAATCAGGAGTTAAAGTTCATTTATCAAGTGTTCCAAATACCATCAGAGTCGTTAATATACCCCACAAGCAGCAAGACCTTTTTAAAATTAGACTTCTTTTTCCTCTGTTTTGAGTTCATGAGTTTGCAGAAAGCTCACTACTTGGTTGAGCTCATTTCCCTTGAATTTGTTTTATACATGGATCGTTTGAAAAAAAGATACCTCTTGCTTCAAACAGCTTTTTGATTAAACAACTATTGAACGAATTTTTTATGTCAATAAGTAACGCTTCTTTGAATAATCTTCAAAAAAAAAAATTTCAAAAACAGATCCTTTTTGTAACAGTTGCTTTTGTTTTCAGTAATTGACATGAATGTATTAACTATAATTTCGTCAACATGGTATGCTATTCAAAGAACAACTATAATTCTCAATGGAGGGGTGTTGTTAGTAGAGAGAAAAGTTTTTAAATAATGGAAACAAGTGAACAAGCAAACAAGCATTGTGGGGAATGGTATTTCTGTGCTGATGTGGAAATCCGCCAGAGACTTTTGGAAAGTTTTCCAAGCAAGGTAAACCGAATTTGATTACTTGATTACTGGTTAGAAAAAAGAAGCCTTTGTGGTGAAGACCCTTTACTGCTTTTACAGTTTTTGTTTATGACCATTACAGTTTTTGTTTATAACCATTACAGTCCTAAGCTTAGTAGATGCGTACTATCTTCTCACATACATATAAGTGAGACAGTGTGCTTCATGTACTGTGAATCGAATCATTGAGTTTACATCAACAGGGGAGATTTTAATGCTTCCGGATGAACGCAGCAGCGCTCTTAAAATCATCAGCCTAGGACTTTTCCTCGTAGATCCGGTTCTGTCAGCCGCGGGCAGTGTACGCGTACTGTTGGACAGGGGAGGAAAAAACTAATAAGCGCACGGGGATGGTTGGCTGACACCACTGTTGATGATTGAAACGCAGTTACTAGTAGCTGTTTGTTGATATTGAATGATGTACTTATAAACCAACTCTATTCAGATGAAAACAACTCATCCAGAATATAATGGACTGTAAACATTATTGTCAGAAAGAAAGAGCACCTTAAACAGAAGTGTTACTAGATATCGTGTTATTATGTGTAATGTGTAATTGTAAATCTATCAATTTGCCCAATTTGGATCTACTTTGTTGATCTTTGAGTTGATCTTGTATGAAAAGTAACTGGTACCACAGAGAGAGCACAGAGAGAGCTCTATTGAAGTCAGTATAGTATTGGTGTGCTGAGAGATAGGTAGGCTAATAATAAATGAGAAATGAGCTGGTACCCAAATCGGGAATTCGAAAACAATAAGAAACAAAAGGCTGCTTAATGCAGATCATTAGTCCAAGTTGGCATTTTTATTGTGGAACGGGGAGATCTTAAAAGATCTGCATAATTTTACGTTTTTACTAGTTCCATTTGGAAGGGAAATCCGTCTGATTCGATTTGATCGTTTTTTCCCAGTTAGAATATGACTTGGGATAGCAAAGCTGATCTAAACAATTTTCATCTACTTACTTTATTTGATTAGATCTGATAATGAAATTTTAAGTTTTATCTCCAACCCTTTCATGCCCCGACAAATCTTTTCTTTCAAATATTCTTTTCGTTAAAAGATAAAAACTCATTAGTTATTTTTTTTCCATTCCATTTTCGAAGGAAAAAAGAAAAAGTGGGTTCCAAAAGTTCACATTCACCAATCGATCTACAAACTTATCAAATAAATATGACTACAACATCTTCAAGATTTCCATCGGGAATGATCCCTACTTCACAACAAACTAACCCATTTATAAACAGAGTGGCATCTTCAACACTCGATCAACAGTCACTTTTATCGAACAAATTGGTTCCAACTACCTCTTCTACTTCATCTTCTGCTATCACCAGAACTTTAACCTCAACATCTATCCAATCAAACTCCACAATAAACACCATATATGATAGCAATTGGTTACCAAATTCAATTGTTAAGAGTCAAGAAAAGATAAAGATTTCTCTAAAATTAACAAACAAGGAAATTGAAGGTTTAAGAAAGTCGTGGGCAAAAGTTATCACCAATACATCTTCCAACCTTCCTACAAACCAATCAAAATCAGTCACGTCTTCACCAGTTAAAGGTGGTATCTCAACTGCACAATTCACTCAAAAGTCAAATGCATCTTTCACTTCATCTTTATTTTGCATTCAATTCTATCAAAATTTAATTTCAATGAATCCTGCCATTGAAAAGCTTATTCCTTCCATTAAACATCAAGCATCTGCTTTTGCTGGTGTTATTAATATTGCTATGTCAACATTGGATGACTTATCTCGCATGAATGAATCTCTAGAGAATTTAGGTAGACTACATTCGAGAATTTTAGGTATTGAATCAGAGTATTTTCAAATTATGGGTGAAGCGTTAATCAAAACTTTCAAAGATAGATTCCTAGGAAGTATTCATGAATCCACAACCTCATTATTTTCATTAGAAACTGAAGAAGCTTGGATTAAACTATATTGCTTTTTAGCCAACTCAATCTTACAAGGTGGTATTGATCCAATTATTCAATATGGTACCCCAGAAACACCAGAATCCTACTACAACTCTGAATTCGAAGACCAAGCATCTTCAGTTTTATCAGTTGGAACAAGCGAAAATATAGGACAATCAACGTTTACCACTGAAGCGTCATACACTGAGCCTAGCCACTACGAAGCCAGTCTAAATAAACAGCCATCTTCAACTTCTAGATTAACGCAAAAGGCAAAGAACTATTTACAAGGGCAGAAGGCAAGAGTTCCAAACACATACGCTGGCTATGATACCATTGCTGTTGAGGAGACACATGCTGTTGTTAAACCAAGAGTTACTCCTATGGAAGAAGCTGTGCTTGGTAACAAGAGAGGTAAGATGAAGTTAAGAGGTGGTAAGAAAAATGCAGGTACTGATAATGACTGTATTATCATGTAAGAATGAAAACCAGTTTTTACTTTTGATTTTCTCTTCTCTATGATTGTTTTTTTTTGATGAGCTTTACTATTTATTTATAATAATCTGCCGTTCGTTTCGTTTCCTCCTTTTCTATATCATGCTTTTATTTATCAATTTATATATCTATATCTATATCCTATGCCTTCTTTCCTTCTTAATAGGCAAAAAAAACAACCCTTTTTTCCTGTTTTTCTTTAATTCCAGGCTGTGCCACTACATATACAATAACACCTCGCACCTCCTTCGATCCAACCCAATCCACATTCCTCCACTACATCATCCCTTTGAGTCTATCCAAATCTCTCAATAAACCAACGCGTCCCTTTTACTTCCCACACACCAGTACAAAACACGTCAAAAACGCCAAATTCAATTATATCCCTTTTGGGAATTATCTACCTTTTCACCCACCATGAGAAAGAATTTATTATTATTGTTATTATCTTAATGTCAACCCAATGTCTTTCAATCTTTCTTGTCTTGCTTGGTCTTGCTTCAACCCTTTATTCCCTTTTCCCTTACTTACAAGTGTTTGCTGATGCACTGATAACTATATCTGCATCACTAAATCCATATATTCTAAAATATATATCCATATATATCCCTTCCATCGCATTTCAATACCCACCTTTGAACTCTACATACACTTTACAAATGACCTCAATTGGTTGCGATTATACGGACCCTTTCCAACAGCACAATCAATTCACATCCTCTACGAACAACTCAAAAACCATTCAAAACAATTTATCATCACCACATACACAAGATTCTGCTTCAATGAGTACCGTGCAAGATGACGATGACTTCAAGAATATTGATAGATCCTCCTCCTTCCAAACCAGTACCACGTCGTCAGTTCACAAGCGTAATAATAATACACCAACACACACAACAAACAGTATTGACACAAAACGTGACTCAACTCTGACAGGTAACTCGTCATCTATCTCTGCTTCCACTGGATTGGACATTTCCTCTATTGGCTTTTATTCAGGTCCAAGTTTGAACCATAGCACATTGAACAATATAAAACACGCATCTTATATCAGAAACTCAATGATAGTTTCACCTTCTTTGAATTCAATAAAATCAATTTTAACGAATGACTCAAATGCCGATAGAGTAAACACTATTACTGCTACTTCAATTGCGGAGGAGAACGAAAACGAAGCAGAAAATGAATGCAAAACTGAAAAGTTAGTTACAGAGGTTCCAACTCAATTTATGGGAATGAAAAATAGTCCGAGTATTCAAGCTTTGGATGATATTTTGAACAATAAAATCAAAAACCAACCTGTTAATGAATTCAATCCTATACTTGAAGACGATGAATATGAAGATGAAGAAGCAAACGAATCATCAAATTATCAAGATGTTCCAACATCAGGAAATTTCATCGCTATTGGGCATGCTTACAATGCATTCAACAACCAATCAAGGTCAACTTTCTATACTGCTCAATCTTTTGAGACTTTAGATGCTGCGGATTATAGTGGATTCACCCAAGAAGGTGTTGCTGTTACAGGTAACGGGTATGTACCTGATCTGATTAGTTTGTCAAGCACAGTTAAGAGTAATGAGAAACAACTACAAGTTGATGCAACCCCATTACCACAACAGCAACAAATATGGCAACCTACTGGAACAACAACGACAGTGACAGATTGTCCGGACACTACACATCATGATAGTTCATTTAGTTACGTTGTTGGTGACGACCAATACCATCCTGACCAAATGACTCCAACTTTATTTTCACCAGCTATGGTTTTCAATGAACCTATTCGAACTTTTAAAATTTTGAACCCTGATTCAATTCCTAATTCATTAAGTCAAAAATATTTATATGAACAATACCAATTACAAAACAAAACCAATTTGGAAACTCTAGGTAGTTTACCTGCCCCATCATTCCCTAATTCCGATTCATTAGGTCAATTCTCTTCAAGTGTTCATGAAATCGGTCACGAAGAAGGCGAGTCTGTTTTAGTTGAGATGAATATTCCCAAACTAAGCCAATACCAAGCAGCACAAAACACTTCTGATTTGGAATTCATTAGATCTCATCGTCCAACATATTCAATGCGTTTAGTTAGAGATTCAACTATAGATGACGTTAAAGAAGAAGTTTCACCACGTGCTGCACAACATCAATCTTCCCCAAATCCAACTGTTTCACCTTTAATTAACATGGACTCACCATTATTGAATCCATTTGGTCCTAATACTCCGAAAGTTTCTGCGTCGTCTCCAAATTTGAGTTTAGGTCTACAACAGCAATCTGCATCAAGTCCATCAGTCTTACAATCCAGTCCAGTGACCAAAAATTCACTAACTTTGCAAACGTTTGATAATAGCTTCAAAACACCAGATATCACTCCTCAATTACAACAATCTGAATTCAAAACAATAAGTAGATCTAAGTCTTTACCTTTGACACCATCTGCAAAGACGGAAGATGAACCTCAGCATGCACAAACTTCAGCCAAAAACAAGAGATTAACTTTCAAAGGTTTATTCAAAAACAACAAGAAACCAGCATCCACCACCACTACTTCTTCTCAAGTCAAACAAGATACGGATAAAAAGCCACTACCCTCAACGCCAAAGGTCACAGCACCATCACCAGCATTATCAACAGGATCATTCATTTCTCGTAACTCAAGGTCTAAATCTTTCAGTAACTTTGAAAGTATAGCACAACAAAAACCAAAAGAAGAAAAAGTTAAAGAAAGAAAGGAAAAGGGAAGAAGTTTGTTATCTGGTTGGAAGAGAAAATCAATCAGTTTCGGTCAACCACTAGAAGAAATCACCAACAATGATACAAATAAGGCAGATAAAGATGTCCAACCAAAGAGAAAGACTAAGTTGTTTGGTAAAAGTAAGTCAATGGATCAAATTGCAAAGAAAGCTAGCAGTGAAGCAAAGATTGCAAAGAAGGCTGGAAAACCAGATGTTCCAACAATTTCAGCCTTATCAGATAAGGAAAACGATAATAATAATAATAATAATAGTTCAACGATCACTCCGCCAACTTTGAAAAAGCCACTGCTTGAAACATACGGATTTTCTGGTTCTGAAGGAGCAACTGACGAAGGAGCTATTTTATCAACACCATCGCAATCCCAATTTGAGTTTAATTCACCAACAGCAACACCATCATCAGTTGACAATTTAGATTTATTGAAAACACCAACTTACAAATCTCCAAATGCCGCTAGAAAATCAACATATCATGAAAAGAGAGATTCTTATACCGACGTTGCCAGTGATGAAATTAGAGCTGAACCAACTGATATTAATAGCCCTTACATTAATAGTGACAATTTGATGGAAACCCCAAAGTATATCGAATCGCCATTTGATAACTATGAAATTCAATTGGATGGATTGACACCATCTCCAAAGAAACAAGGAACTCCAAGATTCCAATCTTTGGCACCAAAGAGAACTCTATCCATTCCAGCTACAGGTTTAGGAATTGTTAATTCTGGTATCACCGACGAAGTTGACGAATATGAACGTAAACTGTTGTCATTTTCACCAATTAAATCATCATCAAGTTTGTTAAGCTCTCCAAACAAGTTGCATGCAGGTGAAGCTTTGTTCCCCAAACATTTAGCTGCTGATGAAGTTCAAAGTATTGTTAGTTTGGAAAGAAGTAGATCAATGAAATCAAATTCTCACAATAACAGTTTTACACATAAAAGAAACTCTTCGATCGTTGAAATGGTTAACAATAATGACGGTGAATTTGATGAATTGGTTACTACTGACGGTATGGTTGTTGTTAGATCACCTAAAGGAAATTCTTTACTTAAATACAATGGACCATCTCCTGTTAAATCCGACAGAAGCAGCAAGAGAAACAGTGGTATTTTGAAAAACAGTCCATTATCATCCCCAATTAAGAATAGATTCTCCAACAATAATTCTGATGCCCTATCTAAACTTGCTATATCCAATGATACAGACAGTATTGATTTCAGTAATGGATTAGATGAAGGAGCTTTGGATGACATTTATAATATGATTCAATTTGGTAACGATGATGAGTTTGTTATTGATACTGATTTTAGGTTGGATGATGGTAACAAATTTGACGATAGTGAATTAACTGGAAGTACTACAGTTGACGAACCAGCCAATAAAGGTTATCAACTGGAACCATCTCCCTTGCCTCACTTACCTGCTGCTACTAGTACTGATTCTGAAAATGAAGGCAGTCTCGATGAAGATTATGACGATGAAGAAGGTGTTGTTTCTGATCCAGCTGTTAAATGGAAGGGTTACTCTAGTGATATTGAAGAAACTGATGACGCTGACCAACAACACCCTTGGAAAAAGATCCACGGACCCGATAAAGCTTTTTCTCCTCCAAGATATCCAACCAATTTTAATTCCAATGATATTGATGGTTTGAACTCACCAACAAGTTTGATTCCTGCAAGAGAAGAAGAACACCATTTTGGAGCTTCACCAAGCATTCAAGAAAACAACGCTTCACCAACTATAAATGCATTCATTCCTCAATTTGAATCAACTTCACAAAGTACTCCAGAAGCTGCTAGACCTATTTCCATGTCGTTCAAAGGTTTAAGAGGTCCATCTTTCAATTCTGCATTGAAACCAACAACAAGATCAGCTATAATTGGCTCACTTCAGCAGACTGCTTCACACACATCTTTAATCATGCCACAGTCTGAATCTGATAACTCATTATCGTTTGTTTCACCAGTTCAAGAACAAGATGAAGCTTTCGGTAAAGACTACAATTACTTTGATGAACCATCTAGAGGTTTTGAAGATTATATTAATGTGGATGAAGATTACAACAACGAGGAAGTTTTCACACCGCCATCTATTCATCATGCTACAGTTGAACGAAAAGAATCTGAATCTGTTGCTGAAGATTTTGCTAAAGTTAAGAAATCCCGTCGTCAATCATTAATGAACAAATTAAACACTCCAAAGATTTCCAATACAATTGAAGATGAAACAACTTCTCAACAAATTACTACATCATCAGAAAATTCGAAAAAAAAGAGAAATAAATCACAAACTTCATTATCTAAATTATCATTATTTGGTTCTCGTGGTGGTTCAGTTGATTCTAAAGAATTACTAAACGTTGAACATAAACAAAATGTGGAACCATTGAAAGTTAGATTCTCAAGCAGAATCTTACTGTATGATACTTATGATGAAGATGAATATGATAGACATCCCGAATCTGCAACTTGTAATAATTTGACTCCTCAATTGGCAATGATGATTAAAAACGAATTGAATGAATTTAAAGCAGCTATGCCAATCCATGATAGTTCTAGATGCTACACACATTTCTTTTAATTAGCTTTTTGTAATATCATTCTTTTCTATATATATATATCTATATATGTTTTTCCATTCCCCCCCTTGTTTACTCCCCCTCCTTCTGTTCTTATAATTAGACACTTTGAATGATGCAAATGAAGACTATATCGAATTGAAACACTCATCGGTGTATGTGAAGAACAGCTCATTACTTGTACGTCTTTCTTGTACTGGGACATGCAACTGTCGAAGTAATCAGCATACTTGTTCCTCTTATCTAGGACCACGCTAAAAAATCCTCACTGTATTCGATCGGTTGGTTTGTTCTCACGCCCGCTAATACGTCATAATTGCGTGCTATGCCAGCTTCTGTCCCCAATAGTGTGTCACCTTCGTCATATTCTCCGTAGGGTCCCGATTCTGAAAACGAAACGTGCGGGTAGTACCGTTCGGCACACCAATCCCAGCGTTTAGCACTTCGTTATGTGTATCCGATTCACCCATAATGTGTAAATTCAACATACCACCCGTATTAAGCGAGAAGACACTATTATTGCCTCTGATATTATTTTCGATACATCTAATAAAATTTGCCGCTTTGTAATGTGCTGTTGCGTTCATAGGTATGCCTTCCCATGCATTGGTAGCAGTTATCACTACTAGCGCATAACATAAAGCTTGTTTAACATTCATTATCCGGGGCACTTGTTGGTATTGAAATCTATATCTATGAAATTTGTAAACAGCAAGAATATAAAGATGTAAAGAGATAAAAAGTGGGCATTTTGGGGTTTTTATATATATAGGAAAAAGCCGCGTTCTGAATCAATTATTCAACTAGAGAAAAACGGTTGATAATCTTAAACCTAATGATACTGCTATGGCCGTATATGATATTAAAAGTTTTTCTCAATTTTCAAATTATCTTCAAGAATAAATCAGACATTGTTGGTTGAACTGTAACCAAGGAATGCACCACATATATCTCGTTTGAAAAACTTTTGGTTGATATTATGGTTATAACCAAACATTCTGCATCCAAAAGGAGCAATATCTTCAACCTTCTTGCTCACACCCCTAAACTGTTCCCAATGACTGTCACTGTCATTGTTAACAGGTAAATAGTTGCGTAGGAACACAGCATGATGGAAACCAAAATTCCAATATTCAACAGGAATATTTGAATCCCTAAGTAATGGTTTCAGTTTTCTTTCTATTTGAGAATTCATGTTTTCAGCTGTGCCGATTTGATAGGAACTGTGGGAAGCAGTAGGTTCCATAGTAATTCCAGAATCAGCACAAAATTGATTTAAAGCAATAGTATCGAACTCGTTGTCAGCCCTTAAGAAGCAGACACATTTGTTTTTTTTAATCTCAATAGATTGTTAAACACTTTAATCACCTCACTTGTCTTTTCACTAACCCCAGATCTTGTTTTTAAAAACCCTGGTAATAACAAATTTCGACTTGCGGTCAGTCACAACTAAAAACGATAAGCACCATTGATAGGACCAATGAGATCAGCATGAATTCTTCCACCCGACAATCAGCTCAGCAGTTGACGAATGTTTAGTACCACCAGTAGACTTAGGTGACTATGAGGCACAGGTCTCACAGTTTGCTAAGGCTTCTTTAATCTTAGCATCAGAGCATTCAAGATGAGCAACATTTTTTTAACAGTTTAATGAAGCACATGACCTTACTTCTCATGCAGTTCTAAAATCTGCTTTTTCAGATTCGGATTTTCTGTCTTCAGCTGAGAAAACAACTGAACTCTCAACGTGATTGGCATTGCACAACCACAATCTTCCTTGCTTGAAAGCATTGATGACCACTTCTCCGTTTAATAAAACTTCACACTGATCGTGAGTAATCCGAATATCACATCCAGCTTCGGTTAATCTATCTAAAGAGACAATACATCTTGGAGAGCTTTCCAAGAGTTTGACATTTGTCAAGAAAAGGTTACCTAT
The DNA here is from genome assembly GCA_030557545.1 of Ogataea salicorniae. Taxonomy (NCBI): domain Eukaryota; kingdom Fungi; phylum Ascomycota; class Pichiomycetes; order Pichiales; family Pichiaceae; genus Ogataea; species Ogataea salicorniae. The sequence goes on from JAKTPI010000010.1 coordinate 124,204, forward strand.
TTTCAGATCACCTTCCCAGGCAGCAACTTCAGAACCTCCAACACCCCTGATGGTAGTGGATGAAGCACGAATGTTGGATAACAACTTCTTATCATTAACTATGTGGGCAGTAGCTGCAGTGCCCAAAACAAATTCACAACTACCTTGATTCATAGTCAAAGATACTTCCTTTCCAACCAAATTGATTTCTTCAGTGTCATAGATGATGCGGGTGTTAACCGGAACTTCAATCAGGATAACTTTTTCTGCTGTCCTTGGCTTCTTTTTAGTTGGGCATGAGGTACTAAAGTGACCAAACTTGTTGCATGAATAGCAACAAACATTTTTGAATGTTAAAAAGGCTTCATCAGTCTTGTCTTCAATGAAATTCACTTCTGAGTTTGAATCAGAATTATCCCTACCTGGATCCTCTTCCCAAATGTCTCTCATTCCCCTAACTATCATTCGTGAATTCTTTAACAACATCTTATCCCGACCGCGGAAAGTATCCATAGCTCTAAGTAACTTAGCAACATCCGAGTTTTTGTACCTAGCTAAAGTCATAAAACCACCAAGAGGACGCATTTCTGGGAAGTAATAGAACATATTTTCCAAATAGTTCGAAACATCAGCATCACTTGATTTCAATAAGGTACTAAATAGCACCCTCATCAACTTAACAGAATCAAAATTGGTTAATTCACTAGGATTTTCACTCATAGCCACTAACAAAGACAATCCATCAGCTTCATCAAAATCAGCAAGAATTTTTAGCATCAAATTTCTTTATGATCAACTCATCATCAATCAAGATGGATAACCTTTTTGGTACAAAGTTAAACGCCTTGGAATCAAGCATTTCATCAGTGTTGACATAACCAAGATCTAACTTAGCGAACTTTTTCTTCAGCCACGTTTTGAATAGTGGGAAATCCCGTTGTTGAAGGTAGATTTCTTCATTCCTGTTTGTTATTTGCGGTTTTTGTCAAGGATTTCTTTCTATTATGAATTATTTCAGTCTTGTAAGTTTCAGAATTTGGAGAGATCACTATTTTACTATTAATAATAATAATATAGTTGTGCCTCTTTTTTTTTTGTCATTTTTCCTTGCAATCAAGTGAGTTATATATGTAGTAACATCTGATAACATAATCACCTCACTTCAACGCTCCTTCCTCCCTTATATGGGGTCAAAAAAAAAATACACACAACACACCGCAGAGGGAGGTTACAAATCTCGCGGGAGAGAGTAAACATTTTTTTAACCGAGTGTCAAAGTTTATACATATTTACTACACATTTCATCTACCTGCCAAACATCATTTTCAAAACCTTCATTTTTCATACCATTCCATTCATAGATAAGCTCGTCAAGCGATATTTTTGATAGAATCAGTTGAAAGAAGGTGGCGGAGCAACAATAATTGACGAAATTTTTTTTCAAACGGCATAAAAATGAATGTAAATAACTTACTAAAGGCCAACAACTTGCGGTTACTAAATATGAATCTAACAAGATCACATGCCACGACAAGATCAGCATTAATACCCATAATAACCAACCATGTTACATTTTACAGACAAATATCAAACACAGCACCAAGACCCAACGTTACCCCCATACACAAGACAAAACCAATATCACTTCAAAATAACACAAGAAAGATAATCAAACGTACCATCCAAAACAACGATTCTCTAATCAATGAATCATATACGAATAACAAAGAGGAGAAAACAAACCATAATGGATATTTGTTAAAACCATGTGTCTCTGCAACAAGTTGTGAAAATTATGATTTAGATAAAGTTCAAAATTTATTGTTTAGTGCTAACGGGCTTCAAAACGAAGAAATTGTTCATAACGAAGCTATTCATTTCCGTTACAAACCAACAATGACAAACACTGGTTGTGAATTATTAGCTGATGTTTTTGTTCTGAGATCAGGTACTATTGTTGCTTGGGACGTTGAAGAGTCTGAAGTTTTGGATAGTTTAATTCCAATGTTTAAGAATGCTATGATTAATCCATACGATGTTCAAACTGAAGATCTTGATTATATCGATATGGAAGCAACTACTGATAATGGTAATGAAGGTAAAGTATGTTCGTTTATTGATGGGGAGATTATTTGTATGCAAGGTGGAATCGATCAAAAATTATTGGATAAAGTTGCATTTTCTTATGGGATATCAAGATCAACAAGACTAGCCATTTTGGAGTCATCATTAGAGCAACATATCAGATTAACTAAAGAAACAACGGAAGATTTATCAAAAGGTTTAGAGTTGAAAATTAGTGCTAAAGAAGTTTTACAATCATCTGGTTGGTTGATGTTACTAAGGGGTAAATTGAATTTATATTCTGAGCTTATTGAAACACCGGATTTATGTTGGTCGGAACCTAATTTAGAGTTGATTTATAACGATATATCCAAAGTTTTAGATGTTAATTCTAGAATTGGTATATTGAATAGGAAATTGGATTATACTACTGATGAAGCTAGAGCTTTATTGGATATTATGACAACTAGAAAGGGAACTAGATTGGAGTGGATTATCATTTATTTGATTATGATTGAAGTTTGTTTTGAAGTTTATCATTTTTATGAGAGATTTATTGAAAAACAAGAAGCTGAAAAGGAAAACTATTGTTTGACTATTGTTTAACTTAATTTTACTTTGTTACAATGTTGAACAAAAAACATGTATATGTATATATATATATATATATATATATAAAAGGTTTATAAATATTAAATTAATTTGGATGTGCATATAAAAAAAAAACAAAAAAAAAATGATGTCATAAAACAAAGGAGATAAAAAGCGGAAAAGCAAGAAAAAAAGAAAAAAGATACAACTGCAAAACAAAAAAATAATATATTAAATGTCTAAAATTAAATTAAATGTATTCAACTTCTAAAGTAACAATGTTGTTTTCAAATTTGACAACTTTAACTTTTGATAAATCTTCAACAGCGTATTTGGCACCACATTTATATAAATGTTCGGCATCAAAAGAGGAACAAATACCGATTGTAGTAGCACCAGATTTGTTACCAGCTTCTAAACCAGCAGGAGCATCTTCAAAGACAACTCTTAAAGTTGGTTCGAAACCCAATTTTTCTTGTAATAATTTGGCACCTAATTTATAACCTGTTGGATCTGGTTTACCTATTTTGACATCTTCAGCAGTGATGAAAATATCTGGTTTTTCAACACCGGCATCGTGTAGAACGTTATCGAAATGACCATATGCCAAGACCGAGGTACCTGAAGTAACGATACAGAATGGTTTTGTTGGGATTTTATGTAATTCAGCAAACAGTTCTGGAGCACCATTGATTGGGAAATTCAATTTCCCGTGTGTAACAGCAACTGTTCTATCGTATTCGTAAACGTAATCGTTCTTTGCTTGTTCGGTAGGGAACTCATTCGGTAGTAAGGCTGCTAAAACATCAACAACACGACAACCATGGATTTTATGATAGAAGTCACCGTTTGCATTAAGTTGAGGATATTTGGATAATAAACCATCAAAGGCTCTTTCAATGGCTTTAGTGGAGTCGACAATTGTTCCGTCTAAATCGAATTCTAAGATTTGTGTTTCAATTTGAGCGATAGGCATATTTTTTTAATGTAATGTAGTAAGCAATGTAGTTATATATAATTTTATAACGATGGTTTAATGATGATGATATTAAGAATTGGTTTCAAAAAAAAAATTGTTCATAAACACAAATTGGTATTTAGGTAGGGAATCCTTCAACCTATTTATGTAAAAAAAAAACAAAAAAAAAAAAAAAAAAAAAACAATTCATTTATGTTTATGAACAAGCAGATGATAAAAAGTGAAAAAATGGACTTGTTTAGGAGTATGCTTTTACGGATGATTAAAATCCATTTATGTATCGATTCAAAAATGACTAAAAGAAAGGAAAGCTAAAAAAGTAAACGTGCGATTAAAAAAATGCATGGCTGTAACAGCCGCTCGCTCGGACTAGAATGAATAGAAAAAGCAAAGAGAGATACGGAAATGTTTGTTTCGGAAATGTTTAAATTGGATATGTATGTGTTGGAAATAGCCAATGAAAAATAAGTGGTTCAAAGGAAAGGTTCAATGATTAAATACTAATAAGAATAATATTATAAACAACCAGTTAGTTAATTGACTCACTGGTTTTTTTTTAGTTTTTAGTTTAGTAACAAAACATGTTTCCAGAATTTATAACCAATATAGTAAATACAACAAGATGCATGAATCCAAAGATAGTTTTACTAATTCATCCGATACTATTAATCGTTGGATTAATAGTTAGATTGATGATATGGATTAATTTAGGAGAAATACCAAAGAAGAATGGGATTTTATTGGATCCTAAAGGTCCATTAAACAAGATATTTGCAGGCAATTGTTTTGAAATGTATTTTTCTATATTTGTTTTGATTTCAATTTATGTTATTATAAACAAAGATAAAGAGATAAGTTATAATACGGATAAACCAAATAATAATAATAACAATTATTTACCGTTGACGTCAAATGATGATAATAATAATAATAATAATAACAATAAAAAGAAAAGTAGGATGGATATGATTATTGGTCAATGTTTAAAGTTGATTATTTTGTACTGTTGGATAGCGATTTTGATTGTTTGGTTTTTTGGAGATTCGATTTATGATAGGATATTGAAATTGAGTGGAGGTTATTGCTCTAATGGAGATTTCGATTTGAATTACCATCAATGTTTAATTGATCCAACAAATCATTGGATTGGGGGTATTAAATTCAGTGGACATTCGTTGATTTTATCATGTTTTACAAGTTGCTTGATTATTGAATTTAGTAAAGCATTACAAGTTTATCGAGTTAATCAATTATTGAACAATAATAGGTCTTTTTCAACAAAGATTATTATTATTTTAAGTGTGATCACAATAGTGTTGTTAATTGTTTGGATTTTGTTGTTTATTATTACTGCTATTTTCTATCATACAATTTTTGAGAAATTTGTAGGATTAGGATGTGGATTGATTGTTCCGTATGTTTTATACACTAAGTTTGACTTGTTTTTTGATATATTGAGTTAAATAGTTTGAAAATAATAAGAATAAACGTGTATATAGTATTAATTAATAGGACCCTTTTTCTCAATCAATACAACCATCTGTACACCACCACCATTTTAAGCGAAGAGAAAAAGGAAAAAAAGGAAAAAAGGAAAAAAGGATCAGTGCATCGTAACCAACGTTCTATTGTTTTTCTCCCTGACGTATTGATGATGATAACAGGTTGTGTCATTACAATGACACAACATCATACCATTATCATCATTATATCATATCGATATCATTTATTTTAGATTTTTTAAGTATTTTGATTTTTATCTTAACCGTGTTTATACGATGATGGCATGATACGGAATGAAAATCATCAATTTAATCAATTGATATAAAAAGCAAAAGAGGATGACTCATCACGTGATGATGGGTGTGGTGTCTTCTTTTAACATCTGGGAGTTGGTCTGGCGTATTGATTGGTTTTGTTAAATCCTTGTAAATATAATAAAACTATTTATTGAAAAAAAGAACCACTACATCTTTATCTGTAATATGAAAATATATATATTAATATATTTATTCTTTTCTATTTTATGTATTAGTAGTATATATATATATATATGGTAAAACAACAACTGATTATTATCATTATTACATAATCAACAACCAAATTTCCTTTTTGATACCTCTGCCAAAAAAAATTTAAAAGATCAATTTTTCTGTCTCTTTAACAAAAATCCAATGCGAACAAAACAAACAACACATAGAAAAAAAAGGCTTGTTTTTTATAGGTCCTTGTTTGTTTCTATCAATTTCATGTTTCATTTTGTAATTTTTTGATCATTTATCATTAGTCCTTTTTGAAACTTTAATACTCTCTATATATATTATTACACTATCTATATACCATTAGTTTGTCAATTGATTCGTTATATATACAATATACTGATTTTTTGTTTTTGTTTTCTTATTTACTCCAATTGATGTTATTCTTTCCATAAAAGCAACCAAAACCAAATTCAATACTGATATTTCATAAGGAGGGAAAATCAACAACAAAAACAATAAAACAGATCATTTTATCAGCATATTAAAGTTTTTTTTTTTTTTCATCATCATCAAAAGTTCCATAAATTCAATTCTCTTTTATAATTATCAATTGCAATTTTAATCATCCCACACATACTTGTATTATAACAAAAGCAAAACAAACAAATATATAATAAGAAAGAATAACCTACGATTAATAAACACTGAAAAAATCATGTTTAGTAGAAAAAGAGTTTCAAGACCATCCCAAGCCACCTCATACACCGGTGTTAGCAATATATCCAACGGTGCTTCGCCTGCTTCAGGTGCATTGGCTGCTGCTTCTGCTATCGGTAAAGCCATGAAAGATAATAATCATAACGCTTCAGGATTAACTATACCCCAACAACAACACCACCACCAAAAAAGTTCAAACACACACAGAACTGCAAGTTTATTAGGTACCACACGTGACTCCTTGACATTGAGATCAAACAGTGTTACTGGTAATAATAACCCAAATAGACCAATCTCAAGAACTGGTAGTTTGAACTATCATCCAAGTTCCCCAATGACCCACAAACAGCAGCAACCATCATCGTCATCATCATCATCATCTACAACTACAAGATCAGCGCAATTACCACAAACGAGAACTCAATCTTTGACTTCACAATCTACCCAATCTTTACAACAACAACAACAACAAAAGCAACAAAAATTAAAGCATAGAGTTTCCTTTTCGGATAATGAATCGGCATCTGAAAGTTCCGTAACTAATCCAGTTCCAAGACAATCTATCCCTGCTGCTCCTAAAATGATCAAAAAATGGGTTCCTTCGGCACATGGTTTAGTCTGTGTTGAAGTTCCAGCACCAAATTCAAATTCAAATTCAAATTCAAATCCAGTTCATGCACCTACCCAATCTAGAGCAATTGCAAGATCATCCTCTATGAATTCATTATCAAATAATTCAAGAAACGGTATGATTAAAAGAGCATCCTCATTAACAGGACCTAAACCCAACTCTATCTCAAGGGCAACCACCACCACCGAAAAGAGAATTGCATCAGGTCCAATAACAAGTTTAAGTCAATCCGCTCCAACAACCCCACAATCTAAAAAAATCATTGCTGTTGTTAAACCTCAAATGCCAATTACACAATTACAAACCCCACCAAAACAAACTATTAAACAAAAGGCAAGTTTACAATCTATGAACACTCAGGGACATTCATCTTTTAATTTCGAACCTACAATCATTGAAGATGATGATGATGATGATGATGTTGTTGTTGATATCGACATCGATAACAATGTCAACGATAATAGTCAACAACAACAACAACAACAACCAACAACAACTATTGAAGCTCAAGATTTGAACTTGGGTCAAATGAAAGATGATTACCTGGATGAATTGGAAAATGATAGGTTGAATCAAGAAAAAGTAGTTCAAGAACGTGACATGAATGAAAAAATTGAAATGATTGAAAGAGAACGTGCCTACAGTGCCGTTGATGAACCTATCGAGGAAACCATTTATGTTCCTTCTGATGTCAGCAAACCAATTGAAGATGCACATACAATGGATGATGAAATTGAAGATGAACAATACACAGAATCTGAAAGATTGTTAGCTGAACAAAGGTTAGAAGAGTTGGTTAAGTTGAAAGAACAAGAGATTATGGAAGCTATTCTAAAACAAAGACAATTGGAAGGTGTTACTGTTGATTCATCCCTTGTTTCAGTTGCCTCTTCTACAAATGAAGATAAAGAAGAGGAAGAATCAAGTCAAAATTATTACCTTGAATCTAAAACTTCTGAGATTGAAAAAGATACCTTATCTACTTCTGCCATTGATCAAGCATTTACCGAATCGGTTGTTCCTACTGTTGTTGTTGTCGATGAAACGGTCGACGACGTTACCAAAAATACTGTTCCTACTGACGCTGAGTTCCCTAACAACGTTACACAAGACATTTACAAAACTGATGCCAATGCCAATGCCAACAACTTTAACAATCCATTAAACGATAGTTCAGAAATCGAATCCGAAGAATTTTCTGACTATGATCCTGATGGTGATGTTAATCAACAACCACCTACTGATAAACAAACCACTTTATCAACTGTTGAAGGACAAGGACTGGGACTGAATCATCCTCAAGAGATTGATTCAAAGGCAAGTGTTGTTTCCAGCAATTACAATGATTTGGTTAATGATTACACCACTCAAGAATCGACAGAAACTTTACAATTGCAAGGTGATTCTGTTGTCACTGATATCACTAGTCATCACGATGATGATGAAGATTTAGCACATGCAAAGACACCAACTGTAGATAATGCAATGTTTGAAGATAATGATGCAACCACACCAATTGCAGATAATGCAATGTTTGAAGAAAATGATACTGGAACAACAACAACAACCACCACCACCACCACCACTTCCATTCCAATGTCTGCTAGTGAAAGCAAGGAATCTTCAAAACATAAAAGTATGGCTCAGCGTTTGAGACCAACTTTAGGAGTTTCCCCCACTGTTGGAAGTAAACCAACTTTTGAAAAACAAAATTTATTACCAAAAGGTGTTGAAAATCAAGTGAATGATGATGATGATAGCACGATGGCTGCCCCTGTTGTTTTACCAGTTTCTAGTATTGACAATCTTGATGATATTCAAATCCCAGAACGTTCGCATAAAAGAATGTCATCAGTGTCGTCGTCAACATCTGCAACTGGATCTATTGTCATCACTTCTAATGCCGCATCTATCGTTGAATCAGAAACTACTGATGTTCCAACTAGGAGAAAATCAGTTTTGAAAAATAACAGCAGTTCAAGATTATCCTTGAATAATAATATATCTTCTTCTAATGTTGCATACTTATCAATGACAACCGCTGAAAACACTAGACTGAATGCCATGGCATCTTCTTCTTCATTGAACCTTTCCGCAAAGCAACAAGTTTCTCCAAACCATAAGCCACAACAATTTACTCAACAACAACATCAACAATATCAACAACAACAATATCAACAACGGCCGCTAACGACAACCCGCCAAGATGGTTCTCAAAGACAAATGAGACCTCAATCGATGGGACAACCACCTACTATTCATCAACCACCTCAAGTTCCTCAACGTCCTCAATCACAACAGTTTAGTCGTCCACCACAACAACACCAGCATCAGCAAAGTCAACGTCCTCAATCTCAGCAATTCCAACGTGACCCACAACAGTATCCACAACAACACCAGCATCAGCAAAGTCAACGTCCTCAATCTCAGCAATTCCAACGTGACCCACAACAGTATCCACAACAACGTCAACAGCAACCAAAATTACCACATCAGCCACATCAACAACATCCACATCAAAAGGCTGGTATGAGAACAAGTATGAGAACTAATGCTCCACAACCAGGAAAAAAAAACTCACAGTATGCACCACCTCCAATACAAGAAGGTGCTGTTACATCTCATCACCTTGCAGCAGCTGCTAAAGCTGCTCAACATTATAACCCACAACTGGCACAGCAACCAAGGGAAAAAGTTTACGGGGGAACCAAACCAAAAACCAATTCTGCTGCTCAACAACGTGCTTCTCAATTATATGAAAAGGCTAATAAACAACAACACCAACAACAACAACAACAAGGTGGACAATCAAACCCATTTTACAACAATCCTTACCCTGAACATTTGAAACCACAATTACAAAGAAGTTCATCGTTTGAAAAAGTTGCTGAACCAGTGAGAAAGAATAGACTGACATTGAGAGATGATATTGTTTTTGATCAACAACAACAACAACAACAGCAATATCAACAGCAATATCAACAGCAGCACCATCAATTGCCACCCTCTCAACGTCATAATAGATCGTCCAATATTTTCAAATCAAGAATCGATGATTCAGATTCAGATTCAGAATCAACACCAGTTATTTTCTCATCTTCAAACGGTGATCATGGTAATAAAAGCAATGGTTTGAATATGAAACTATCAATGAATACAATGAGAAGTGTTAGTGCCGAACAACCAAAATCAAGTTCAGTTAATGCATCTGGTAATGGTGGTGCTAGATTCTTTAGTGAACAAATTCATCAAGAATCTTCACCTAGTAAGAAATCATCTACCAAGAAACAAGGTGTCGATGATGATAAAAAGAAGAGATTCGGTAAATTAAGAAAGCTCTTTGGTAATAAATAATTAACCATGTTAATTTTCTTGAAAGTGATTTTTGTCTTCTTTGATAGTTTTTTTTTCGATCTGGCTATTGTATGTTTTTTCCCTCTTGTTTTTTTTTTAAAGAAAATATTATTTGTTTTTTTTTATCTTTTGTGTTTTTCATCACCCTTTGATTTGTATCGTTTATTTTGTTCTTTTTTCGATGTTCAACAACATTATCATCCATCATTTTTACTATACTACGTCTATAATTCTACTACCTAAAAACAGTTTGAAACCGTTTTTAAGACTACTTCACTTCCTTGATGATTTTCAATAAAATAAAATTTCGAATGTAATGAAAGTAGGAATATGTATATATATGTAATATTTATATGAATATCTATGAAGACCGACATAATAAAAAAGCTGTAAAGGAATTACTTATCATAGCTTAACACCATTCATACTATCAGCCAATTTTTTCTCATTTTCAAGTTCCCTCTTTGTATGCAAGACTGAAATATCGTTCCCACCAATAGGAACATCGTTTAAAATATCTGTTGTTGGTGAAACAAAATTACCAAAATCGTCGTCATCTTCCTCGTTATACGAACTTATCGTTTGTGATCTTGAAGTTCTTGTTATAATAGAGCTTTGTTCTGAATGTAGTGATGATTTAGACGTTGCTGTTGTAGTTGCATCATCCATTCTTTTTCTAACTTCAATGGCAACCCTTCTACCATCGGCCAAGAAATTCGTAAACATGCCTCTGATGTTATTGGTCATACTTAGGTTATCACCAACTTTTTCGTTTGTATGGAATGATTTCCAGAAATTGTTTTGGAAAAAGGATTCGTATGTATCATCCGCTAAAATTATCATTCTGAACGTTGAAGCAGTGATAAACGTTGGATGTGAGGGGTCTAATGCTTTATTGTGTTTGAGTTTTTCTTCTGATTCTGCATTGTTAGTAGTGGTAGTAGTATCATTATCATCAGCCAGGTCAATCAAAGGTGTGTTTGGATCTTCTTGAGGTTGAGCATATTGGAATGCAAGTTTGAGAAAGTTGGAACCTGATGCCAAGTACCTTTCACTTTGTTTATTTTTCCATTTACTGTCGTTGAATTTAACTTCATTAGGAAGCTTGATTTCATCCTCTGAAATTGGTAATCCTTGTTCTTTCATCAGGTTCTTACGTTCTATGATTTTTTTAGCAATTTCAGTTTCAATGGCAATGTTTGTTATTTCATCGAATAAATACCCATTTCTCCAAGGCGACGTTATAAAAATCAAATCCTCTGCCAATTGTAAAACAGATTCACTGTTGATCTTACCTGTTTTATTGGTATCGTATAATGCAACAAAATTAGAAAGTGAGTTCATAATATCTTTATCAACTAACTTGTTTAAACCGACAACCAAACTCTCCAATGTTAAAGAGTCATCTTCGTTAGTCCAATTGTTGTATAATCTAGATAAAAATTTAGCTTGCTCAGGATCATGATTGTCTAAATCAATCCAATCAACCAATTGAGACATAAAGATTCCAAAGGATTCAAAGTCCATTGTTGAACTACCTTTATCTGGGGCAGAATTTTTTTCTTTAACTAAAACGCTGTAGAATCTATCGTACAAATTGGATAATTGTTCTTGATTAAGGTTATTTGTTTTTGGTAAGTTTCTAATTTCAGCACGTTTAACAAATGTTTCAATACCTTGGAAAACTTCATCTTTGAATTTGGTTCTGATTTGTGTAATAATCTTATCATCAACAATGGAAAATTCCCTGAATGCTACTTCCCAAAGATTATCAAACTTGGATCTTGTTTTTTCTTTGCTAATTAAGCTAATATCATGTTCATCCATTGAAGAAAAGAAATCTTTGAAAACTGCAATACATTCACCATCATCCTCACATTGCATTAGTGCTTCACCGTTGACTTTAATTATAGCTAAACCAACCTGGAACAAAACTCTGGATCCATGTAAAAATAACATATCAACAACCCTGAACGCATATATTAAAGGCATAGAGTTCAGAAAGAAGGATAAGAACCATGGTAATGAAACAATTGATAATTGAATATCTTGTTTGGTGAAATGCTCGCTTAGCATTGGTAGAGTCTTTTTAACTAAACCTTCAAAAACCTTTTGATCCAATAACACACCATACATAGTCTTGGAATAATAACCAGGGATAATTTTATCGCAAAGAACATTCAAACACCAAAAGACTTGTTGTTCAGACATATAGATCAACAATGCAGCAGCGACAATGTTCATAGCTTGACAGTAACCAATATCAGGATTTTTCCAGGAGTAGGCAGTTAAAACTCTTCTTAATCTATTGATTCCTTCATCATTTTGATAGGCAGGATATTCTGGTAAAGATCTGTTTAAATCTTTTTCAATTTCTTCAATTGCCAATGAATGTTTGCCATTGTAGTCAACCAAATATTTGTTGTATTCATCTTCGTGTAAATAACGTAAGTAAAGCGAACCACATGAAGTTTCCCAAATTTCACCTCTAAGTTTATTTGGCAAACCATAACTCACCAACTTATAAAAGGGAATACCACGGATCATTGCAAAATTTCTACCACTTTCTCTAAAATAATCAAACCATTTTTTCATTTTAAGCCTATCATTCATTCTTTGTGCATTACCAGGAAACTTGAAAACCCATCCTAAACCACCAGCTGGTGGTGCCTCAATCTTTAAATGCGATGAGTGATTTTTGTATAGTAAATATTCAGAATATAGGCCTGTTTGGAACAAGCTCATCTTGGAAACATCTCCCAGGTTCTTCTTTAAAGCTTTTGTTAAATTTTGTCCAAATCGTTCACATTGTGACTTGATTCCAATAAATTGAATAGTGATTTCCAATTCATTTGTTGTTAGAAGCATGATTGCAAAGTCATATGATCTACTAATTCTTTGAATCTTCTGAACTGTCAGGAGCTCAACCACAAATGAACATGACATGCTATCGTAACTGTCTTTAAAAACCATGAAGTTGTTGGTGAGTGTCAATTTACCACTATATGATGCTAAATGATCTCTGTAATTGGAGTTTTCATGTTGCTGTTCCAATCTAGCTCTTAGGTATTTAGTACTTATTGAAATTTCAGCCGAAGACTCATCAATGACTTTTTCTGAATCTGGAAGATGGAACTCATTACGCAAGAGTTCATCCTTACTTGGTTTCTTTGTTGAATTGTTGTTCTCTATTATATTCTGAGTCTTGGAGACTATATCTTTAAAGAAATCCATGGTGTCACAAAGCTCGTCTATTTTTTAATGTAGGGAAATATGCGATAAAATGTGTGGGACGGAAAGTGAAATGCGTGTTTTATGAAGTTAATTGAGCCGACTGAGTAAAAAACTGAAGGTATCTGATAGGTACTGAATGCAATTAGTTTGCAACTTTGAAGTTTTATTTCAAACTTAAAAATTATAGGTTTGTCAAAGCAACTGCAAGAATTTAACTAAGCTTATAAATTGAACTAATAATCCAGAGAGTTAATTCTAGGCAGAATAAGGAGAACCAGTAATGGTCAAAAATTGGCACGAATAAAGAATGGCAGTTTTCGACTCAACTTCCATTTGGACGATCGACGCAAGTACTGAAAAGGGAGAAATGGTCCTTTATCCACATATCGATAAATTATAATGTCTATAAAGAATAACATAAAATACATAAACTAATAAACATGGAAACGTAAGAATCACTGAACATATTATTCAACGTTCTTATTCTTCACTTATTTCTCTCATTGGTTGAAATTCTTTAACTTCATACTCAGAATCTTCACTTAAGTCTTTAGAATCTTCTGAATATGAGTGGATTTTGGAACCTGGTTCTAGAATATCCGGATCTTGGAACTTCGAACGATGTTGATGGGCTGAAGAATGGTGGACATAAGGAGTAGCCGGTTTTCTACTGTTCTCTGTTGAATTTCTTTCCAAGGAAAGTCTTCCTGTTGAACGAGATTGAATTTGTGTATTGTCAAGATCCTTATGAACCTTCAACTTGTTACCAATAATCTTACCGGTATGTTTCAAAACAACCTTAAAAATTTCTTTCTTGAGATGTTGGAAGAGATCTTCATCGGACCAAACCTTGTTTTTGTACTCCACTTTGGGTATATCCACAACTAGTCGAGTCACATCAATTAATTTTGACGAACCTTGACCATGGAAACTTAAACAGAGAGCAAGTGGATTTATTGTGATCTTGTTCAACAATTGATACAATTTGGCACGGTCAACCATCTGGGAGATATATTTTTCTTCCGTAGTGTTGGAATTTTTTGGCTTAGATCCACATTTAGAGAAGCAAACAGTTGATGAGTCTGTCTTTGTTAAAGTTGAGCTACGGGATACATCTGATTTTGTGGAAGATGATGACGAATTTGATTTAACTTTGGCTTTCATTTTGAGCTTGTTCAATTTTCTTGAAAGTCTATCTTTTGGACTGTTAGTACTAGAATTGGACATTGATGGTGATGATTGTGTATCAAAACTTGAACTTGGAGAGCTAGCACTAGAAATGAATGAAGAAGTTTCGGAACTGAAAATGGAGCTGTTGTCGTCCGAGTCTTGATAATTCGAATCATTGGTATCATTGGTATCATCACTATCATCATGATCTTTAATGCTTTTCGGACAAATAAATTCGAATAAAGCTTTAGCGGTTTTATAATCAACTTCAATTTTCACCGGTTCTAAAGAAATATATTTGTGCTCCACAATTGAAATACCATTAACTGGTTTCAGTAAAAACCAGTCAACAAATGCCATGGGTCTACCATGATCATTAGGTCCATATCTTTCAATAATAGTCTTATATTTCGCATTTTCTTGTAAATCTTCAGCAATAAAAGTATCAACAGCAACACGGTTCCCACTGGCACCATCTGGTGTTTGATCAGTCAGGTAGTATGTATTAGTAGCCTCAATATTGACAAAGTTATTATAATCTGCATCCAAAAGTTCTAATCTGATATAATCTGCAGCAAGTAAAAGTTGTCTCTGATCATATGAATCATTATACTTGGTTGCCTTTGTTTGCTGTAAGTATGAAACCATGATTTTGAGTTGTAGATATAGTTTTTCTAATTCAACATTGATCATAGTGACATCCGGATTCAGAGCAGCTTTATCAAATCCTTCTGTGGCCAAGAAAATGCATCTACATTCCAGTAGTAGCCTGGTGTGTTGTTGTAAACTTTCAATACCTTTCGCAAGCTCCAAAAAGTCTTCAGTATCTGAAAATTTGACTAATCTTGAAACTTTATCCTTTGTCTTTTGCTGTTCTGTCTTATCTGATTTCTTAATCAATGACATAATAACGTTATAGATGATCTCGTATTGACGGTTATTTGCTGTAAGGTACACTTCAGGAGTTAGCACTTTAACAACTTCTTTGAAACATTTATTGTCAAAAATATCTTCTTCTGAATAATGAAGTCTGTTCGGTTTAATAAACAATAAACCACACGAGATTTTCTGAACCACCACGGACTCTTTCAAGGCCTGAATATCATAATACATCTCAACTGGTAGTCGAGGAGGCCAGTTGTCGGTGCTATCATAATGAAAAAACTTGTAACTGTCGTTCAAAGCCATATTCTTTTCAAAAACATAAAAGAAAGAATCATACAAAATAATACCATTTCTTGTTTCCACAGCCGCTGAAACTGGATCTTGAATAACAGAAGTATGGTTAGAGTTAACGTTAATGGAATTGACAACAATTTCTCTTGAGGCAACTAAAACACAGCTATCAGTATCATTATCTAATCGTAGCTGAGGTAAAATAAACTTCAATAAGTATGTATCATCAGTTGTCACTTCATTGAGATTACCAGTGTCGTGTATATACTTATCAAAGTCGCTAAACATCTCAAATGAAGATTCAAATGTGTCGTCTATATTTTCACAGGCAATACCAGGAACAGTCCTTTCTGAGAATTGACTTTTGTGAAGATCTTCTGCTAATTTGATAGCTTTAGTACTTAGATTGAACACCATTGATCTTCTATCACTAACATTATCAATATATCTGATGAATCTCTTACGAATATAGGGGCTCCATCTCAATAGCATACTGTAAACAATAAATCTGTTTCTAAAGGAAGATGTGTTTTGTTTCAGTTGGGTAAGGTTCTTGGAAGCAGATGTTAGTCTACTGGATGCATGTGATATTCTTGAATTGGTTCTTGATACGGAATAATTAGTTTCAACATCAGATGCTTCAAGATTTCCTTCAAGGTCATCGTAAGTTGGAACTTTACCATGAATAAAATCATCCTTCAAGACTCTAACCAAATGTAATCTGCGGTCTAAATCTTGTATATTATCTTTCAATTCAGCAACTTTTTTTGTGACAAATTCAGCTCGATAACCTTTACTATTAGATTGTAATGAATCTAAAGTCGCTTGATGATTCATGATTTGCTCCTTTATATCATCTGCTCTATCATTTGCCAGCAACAGCAGAGTCCTCTCTGGGTGGTTTTTGCCAAGCAAACATTCATGGGTCTTAGCTTGCATGCTTTCAAATGGATAATTCAATTCATCATCAGTTTCATCTTTAAAGTAAGAAAATCTTGGCGATGAAGCAAAAGGTAAAACTCTCCAACGAGGGTTTTTACATGTAACTCTCGGTGATTCTAATTCGACGAAATCATCGTCATCATACCAGACAACATCGTCTGAATTGTCTTTGCTATGGTCACTCATTGAGGAAGATGAATTTTCATAGCTGGATGAAGTGGAGGTAGACTCGATACCAATAGCCTTTGCTAAAATACCAGCAGCACAAACTTCATCAAACTGAGCAGTTAAAAGTCTCAAGTCAGTTTTGAGAAAATCAATCTCACCCTTTTTAAACTTCAATTTCCACTCAGTTTTTGGTTCATCTTCTTCTAGAACGTTTTTAACGCCATACATTGAAACTTCACATTTAGTTTGATGTAAATCCATAGAAAATCTTTTAACAGATGATTTCAGTCCAGTAAATGCAAGTTTACTGTTGGCTTGAAGATTAGCAGCATGTTGATAAACGTGTGTTAGGTATAAAGGTTGAATGTCTAGCATGTAACTGATTGAACTCAAACTCTTACCTAAGCTTTCTGATGGGGCGGATGCAACCATGAATTTATTTTTGAAAATCTTTCCTTCTTTAATTGGTAATCCTAAACTGCTATCAAACATATTCCACCACTCATAAAAGTGTGAAAAGGTCAATGGCGATAAATGAGTAGAGTTGTATGATTTAGCAAATGAAGCATCCAGGTCGTCTTTTGAAACAAGAGAGATCGCCATATGAAGATACTGAGTTCTAAAACCTTTGTAAGCATCCCAATTATCTAATTCTTTTTGGGTTTTAAACGAGCTTGGGTTTCTTAATCTGACATCATAATGAGGAACAAAAACAGAGGATCTTGGAAGACTGCCTGGTTCGAATTCTTTCTCGTTGTTCAAATTTCTCTCAAATTTAAAACCCATTTTCCAAACAACAGGATCACTTTTCAATTTCAAAACTTTTTTATGAACAATATAGTTAGTACCAAACTCATGCTTACCTCCTGAAATCAACGAGTCAATGTGAATATGCTCAAAACTAGGAATGGCAATTTCAAAGCTCTTACTCTCAATAATCAGGAAATCGGCAGAGGTACCAGTACTATTAATCTTTAAATTGGTATTATCGTTCCATCTGAAAACAAACCCAGCAGATTTACCTGCCAAACTATAAGGTGACGAACCACCTCTAATAAATAGATGGATACCGTTCCGGAAATTGAAATCAAACCTTGATTGAACAAGCAAACACATCTTATCCCAGAAACCTATTTTTGGGGAAGTATCAAGTGGTGGCTTGGATAAAACATCAAAACTATCCATAGCATACCCCAAAGCAGGTTGCATTGAAGGGAACCAGGTAACAACTGCATTGGCATTGGAAGTGACGTTCACTTTCAAATCAGTGGAAAATTTAACATCAGTCATCGTTCTTGAAACATGAGCAGCATATAGACTATCTTGGTATGTTTCGTCATGGTATTGAGATACCAAAGGAACAAAGCTATAACGTAGTTCATCAGGAGTATACATTTGTTCGGTAACCACAAGATCACCCTTCAAAACAACAGAATCGTTAGTATCATTATTAGCACCTCCAAAAGAAATTAGCGGTAACGGGAAGTCTCTTATTTGTACGGATAATTTAGAACATGAAATTGATAAGTTAACTGGGAACAAAATACCGTATTGTGTGTCTTTCGGTTGGCCACTTGCAATTTCGTACATGAAATCAGGGTAATTATCTAAACCGAATTCAGGTTCATCGAATATCCAGTCCAAGTTGGCCATATCAAATGAAAACAATGGTACAATGGAATAAGCTGATATAACAGGATACTTTTTCATAAATTCTTTGCTGACAGGAGGATCATCTCCACCCCTTGTATCCTGTACTTTCTTAGCATAGTTTTCTCGTTTCAATTTCCTGATAGCCTGTATTCTAACGATCCAGGATTTACTCAAATTACTAAGTAGTCTAGCTTTCGGTATCTCTAGTCCTAGATGAATATCTGCTAGATAATCAGAGTACTCTTCGTGTGATGGTGAACTAATTTCATTGGCTAACCTAGATGTGATTGGTGATGATATTAGATTACCACTGCTGGTATTTTTGGCAAATGGTCTGGTTCTTGGCAATGGGATCGATTGAACTGAAGTGGGAGGTGGAGAAGGTTTCCGTGATTGGGAAATGTGTTTTGAAGACCAATTGATTTTTTCTTTAACCAATTCTTCATTTTCAAAAGATTCAGGTTTGATAGCAACCCCGTCAACAAACTTTAAAGATGTGTATTTCTCTTCCAACTCTTTTCTAAATTTTTCTTCATAAAGTTCAAATTCCTTCAGTTTAGCCATTCTCAATTTTTGCTCAAAGTGGCCAGCTAAGAAACAGGTACTCAATTCATTTTCAAAAGGATCATCGTGCATACAAAATTGGAATTGTTTAGTGTGAACTTTGATTTTGGGGCATCTGAATGGTTTCTCCACCATTGATGGTAAGATAATATCAACTTTAAAATCCTTGTCAGACTCTTCTATATCCATCAAATTTTTAAAGTTCTTTTTAATCTTTGAATATGATTTCAATAAACCTTTAATATTATCGAATGCCATAAAGAAAATGTACTCAAATGGAATTTCAAATCTAGTTGACCTTGAATTGATCGTAACCTTAGGTTCGCCATCAATCAATTCATTCATCTTTATCAATATAGAAGCATCGCAGAAAATTAAAATCAAACTCCACATCTTGGTAACATGAGGATTCACGCCATATAATCTTAATGCTTTGAATCTAATGTATGGGTCATCTTCAACTGTTGGTAGAGCTTCCAATGAGTCTAATTCAATCACTAGATCAATATCAGAAGGTAACTTCAACTTGATCATCAATAAATGCAGTCCAACCAGATATGCAAGTTTTGATTTTTGTTCGGTAGACTTCTTTGTGGCAAGCTTCCTAGTTTTTTTACTCTTGGATTTTGGAATAATTGACGTTAGGATAGTAGCAACAAACAAAGCGGACCACAAAGCTTCTGCAGAAATCGTAATATCCACAATAGGAAGGATAACGGACAATTTATCAGTAATGCCGAAATATTTCAATTGGAAGTCTTGTAAATGGAAGAATTCATCGAATAAGTTTGTATGTCTTTGTTTTTCATAGTCAGTTATTATATCACTGTGTAAAGATCCAAGTTCAAATTCAAGTTTCTGATGTTCAGGTAAATTATCAAAAGATAGTTCTGCCTTATTGAAAGAAATTGATAAACCTCTTTTGTAACTGTTTAATTCGAATTGATCAACCCCATTGTAGTATTTAACTGGATTGGTGAAGCATGAAATTAGTTTGACGGCTGTTATTTCAAATTGAACTTGATGAATCAGTTCTGGTAATAATTGTTTGTTGAATGGTTCTTTGTCAGGTTTTAATAGTCGATCTTCTTCCATGAGTTCTATATCCTCTATTTCTCCGCTTTGGCCATTGGTGTTTCCATTTGAGTAATTAATTGCTTCCAATGATTTGGAAATTTGATATAGCTTTTGGAACATGCTCATTTTTTCTAATAAAACTTGGACTGAATTTATATGAAATTTGGCCAGACTGATGACAGGTCTGGTATCTTTGAAGACAGCATTTATTGAAGAATTAAAGTAATCCATAACAAGGAGCTTTGATCTCAATCCATTTTCTGTAGCGTTTAATTGAATATCTCTGACGAACAAAACAATAAGTTTGGAATATGGTGAGACATCAGGTTGAACGAATATTGATTCAAAACTATCAGAAACGGATGTGTCAAAAAGAATATCTTCAACTCCCAGTGATAATGCTAGTTCATCGGTTAGTTCG
This sequence comes from Ogataea salicorniae, assembly GCA_030557545.1. Taxonomy (NCBI): domain Eukaryota; kingdom Fungi; phylum Ascomycota; class Pichiomycetes; order Pichiales; family Pichiaceae; genus Ogataea; species Ogataea salicorniae. The sequence goes on from JAKTPI010000010.1 coordinate 144,906, forward strand.
TAAAAAAAAGTTGAGCTCAATAAGTGAATTCTAGTTTTGATTTTGGGTAACAACATGATCAAATGTGAATAAGATTTAGTCTTTGATTTTGTTTCATGCGTTGAACTTTTAGAAACTTTCTTTGGAGATTTTGGTTTGGGCAAATTGTCTTTGATAAATTCAAGTGTATCCTGTAGTGAACTGTTACATGTGACGTTGTTAATTGAAATTGTTGTTCTCAATGGGAAATGGTCGGAATGAACATAATTTATAACAAACTCCTTATTTTCCATATTATCTATAACAGTAAACAATTCCCTGACTTCAGAAATTGACGAAATGTTCAAGGACGGAAGATACACATAAGATTTTTCTTTTCTACTGTGGAGTACTTTCAAAGATGTAAGACCAAGTAGGAGCTCATAGATCTCTCTTCCTTGTAATACTTTAGGTAGGACAAATTCATGTAATAGTCTTTCAAAAGATAGTTTGAATGTTTCCAAAACAATCTTTAGGTCTCCACTTATTAGTTCCAATCCTTCTACACAAATAGAAACAGATTCAACTTCAAAACTATCGTACAATTCCAACAGAGATGAACTTTTCTTTGATGTTTCTGTGTCAATAATCCCGGAACGTTGTTTAAATTTTTCATCTTCATTCAAATCATCTTTCTTGGGTAATAATGGTAGTATAACTTCTTTAATTTGATCAATGTTGATAGTGTTGTTTCTTCCACCACCTTGAATGATGAATCGCTTGATAGAAAGGTTTTCAGTAACTTCACAACTGGCAGTCAGATCACCGCTTCTTAAATTTTTTATATTGTTAAGTCTAGTGTGATCAAATAACAAACTTGATGTAACAGACAAATTCCCTGTCTCTTCATTATTATTGAAATCAAGTGAGAGTGATGAATAATTGATAGGAATGAACTTTGAGCCATTGGAAATCTTTGATTTAACGATTTCAATCTTTATTGGGAACATATAACTGTATTTTTTCAAAAGCGTTATAATTTTAATGATTTTGGAGTTGTCTTCTGGGTTATTGTCTTTATTTAATTTTTTTGACTCATGAATCTTGATTGATTTGGATCTTTCAAACGCAGATAGATCAACATACATGTTACTTATTCTTATTGAGAAAACTCCTGAATCCAACGATGCTATATTCCATGGTTTAAAACTACACTGGATTGAACCAATTATGATAGATATTCCACTGATCTTAAAGTTCAATCCATATAGTTTGAACCACGATATCAGTGTAACAGTGGCTTTATTTCCAAGTAAGATGTTGACCGTAGTCAGCAGTACAAAGTATGCCACTGCTATCAAAAATATCGTTGACAACATTGGGTATAGTTATATTCAGTAGGTTATTCTTGTAATTTAATGTATGAATATTTTACCCGGTGTCTTCAAAAGGTGTACAATATTCAATGGATCTGTTCAGTTATTGATTTTATGAATATAAAGTTGAGCAGTAAGAAAGCACAAAGAAAGTCTTTCTATTGAGACTAATTTAGAAAACCGGGATATGTAAATTGGCTGGTGTTGTTAAAAGTGATAAATATATATATAAATATATATATAAGCAAATGCTTCCAAAATATCAACAATTGAATTGTATACAATCGGATAGTTTTGTGTTATTTATCCAATTCCCTAAGATGTGCTGTGCTTATAACATAATTGAAAGTACAGTGACGTGAATTGATTGATTAATTTGCTTAGATCCAAGAAATGAGCTGCTTTCTGCGGCCCAGAAAAATAAAAATACTCCAATATCCGTCGCTGCCGAGGATTTTTTGACAGGCCGCTGGATGAAAAGTAGAGGTTGAGCTAACTTACCTTACTTTACTTACTTACTTTTCAAAATGCCATTAGAAGAAAACAAAACTCAGTTAGTAATGGATAAAGTTGTTGATAAAAAATATTAATAAATTTGCGGGAGAGAAAATACAAAATATAAATTCAAATAGATGAATAATAACAAATGAAACCAAAAGCATAAGAAATAGTGAAAAGAACTGTGTGGTGTCGCCAAGTAAGTATTAACCTATTTCTTGTCTTTTGTTTGAAGTGCCACAACCCGTTTGGTAGCACTGCATGAGCCTTCAACTAGCATGATATCAAGTCCTCCAAAACAGAGTAAAAAACCAACGGAAAGCTCTAGGTTCATATAAAAGAGGTTTAAAGTCCCCAGAATTGAAAATAAAAGATGAATTGTATTCGTCGAAAAGAAAAAAAGAAAACACAATAAATTGGCCTATAAAGTTGCTTGTAAAATACCACTATCCATCAATGCGTTATGTATGATAGTTTCTTTAACAACAGCAAATGCCAATTTGATATTAGATGTATCTGTTGCTTGAGTCACATATGGCATAATATTCAAATCAGCTCTGTTCAATTGTCTGAATCTCCAAAGAATATATTTAACGGCTTTATTAACATCGTCACCTCCAACGTAGTCAGGGAAATGTTTTTCTAGTGGAGAATGAGGTAGTTTTTCTATAAACACATCAATCTTATTCAAACATAAAACAATTGAAGTTCTTCTAAACCACATTGAGTTAACCACGGACTCAAACAAGTTCAATGATTCCTCTAATCTGTTTTGACTTGAAGATTCGAGTAAAACTTGATCGTATTCAGATAGTGCAACACAGAACATTATAACTGTAACATTATCAAAGCAATGGATCCACTTCTTTCTTTCTGATCTTTGACCACCAACATCGTATAAATGGATATCAATATCTTCCAATTGGAACTTGATGTCATAAATACCAGAAGTTTGTTTTCTTGTTCTTAAAACATCAGTGACATTAGGTATATAGTTATCACCAGTAATTCTCTCCAAGTTTTCAAAGAAGTATTTTGCAGAGTCCAAGATGTAGAACTCATTTCTGTGTTCATCGAATAACTTCTTTGTAGCTGGGTCGTTAACCAGTAGCTTGATTTTATCACCAACTGGAACATCAAATTGATCATAATCTGTATCCATTGAAATTTCCAAGTTTAATATTTCCTCGGTATCTTCATGTGTTAAAGATTCAAGTTCACCTTCCATTTCAAACTGTCTTAAAGCTTTCACTATAGATTGAGCGCATTCAGAAATATTTTTGAAAACAAAGGGTCTGTAATCGTACAATTCTCTTTTGGAGAAACCATTTTGATGAATAATCTTGATTTGTTTTAAAATGGTTGATTTACCAGATTCACCAGAACCTAGCAATAATAGCTTCACTTCTTGTTTTGGTTTGCTTGTCTTGCCAGATATTTTGGAAGCGTCGTTTGTGTCGGTGACTGTTTGCAAACTTTGCACCAATTCAAAGTTACCATTTGATTGTTGCGATTGTTCAATTTGCTGTGATTGTGCTTCTTGTTTCTGTGAAGCTGGGTTTGCTGATTGCTTATCTGTCAATGACGAAGAGTTGTTGGAATTAGATGAGTTTGCGTTACTATTTTTGGTCCTTGACGTTGTTTGTTGAGGACGGACTGGCGGCTCTTCTTTGGAACCACATGCGCCCATTATAGTGTTGTGATTGTTATGGATATTTTATGAAATATTTGAAGGAAAAAATAAAAGCAGGTTGAATGTGAACTAAGATGTGTAAATCAATTCTGGAATTCAAAGCCCGAATGATAATCAGCAGTTTTTCTTTTGAGATGCTTATTGTGAGCAATGTTGGTTATATTAAAGCTTTAAAAAAAAACTTTTTTTTGTAGTAACAATTCAACGTGTTACCTATATAGTGTATACATATAATGGATTCAATACTGTACAATTGGTTGAAGGCAAGGGTAGAAAAGTTTAGTAATCACTTGCTGCTATGGTAGATGAATACGATAGATAGTTGGTAAGTTATCTGGTTGGGCGGCCAACTGAATAATAAAAACCAAGAAAGAAAAAGACGCAGGTCGAGAGACAAAGGAAAATAAAAGTATAGCAAATTATGAAAAGTTCTAAATGAGGCAAAAAACACGGACGAATCGGGTCGGTATGCGTCGGTGATTTTTAAATGGAATAACTTTCAACCCATATACCCCTTTTTTATCACTTCTAAATGTAGAAAAATGTTTTTTTGTAAAAGTGATAAACCCTTAAAATATACGAATAAGCAAACTTTCATTAAAAGTAGATAACAATAAAACCTGTTTAAATTAGGAGGGGGGGAAAAAAAGAGGGAACAGAAAAAAGCAATAAATTCAAAGGAAAGGATAAAAGTGTACATACTTGTAAACAACTTACACTTGTATGACCTTATGAATATATATATTATGACAAGAAAGACAAAAATTAGAAAAAAAGACAAAAACAAATCACTATAAGTTCATTAAAATGGGAAGATCAAAAAATCTAAACTGGCTTACCGCCAATGAATTCACTCCATCTCTTAACTTCACTTGGAATAACAACTCCTTCGTTAGCTTCAGCGGCAATCTTAGCTGGTAACTTTGCAACTAAACATTGGGAGAATAATATAGAAGTCTTTGGCTCGTTGAATAATGGAATAGCGAAATCAATAGCATTTCTTCTCATAACGTAATCTTCGTCTAATAATGAATCAGCTCTATCTCTGGCTAAGTTGAAGACACATTTAATATCATACTTTTGGAAAACTTCTCTTAATTCTCTCTTGTTTTCCTTAGGGAATTCAATAACTTCAACAGGGTTTTCAACAAAAGTCTTCAAGTATTCAGCAACAGCGGGAGAGGCAGTGTAGTATTTGTAACCCATACCTGACATGTTCTTAGCAACTTGACCTAAGTATTCTTTGGTTAAGTCACCACCGAACAACATACCGGAAGGTGGTTTTGGAACGTGGAAGTTCATAGTGGATAACATAGAAGTCCAGTAAGCATCAACCAAGTCCTTCCCGAAACAAGCAACTTCACCAGTAGAGGCCATTTCAACACCTAAGAATGGATCAGCACCAGCTAATCTAGTGAAAGAGAATTGTGGAACCTTAGTAGCAACATAGTCGTATGACTTGTCCATTAAGTTAACTGGAGCTGGAACATCGTTATCTAACAAAGCCTTGACAGCAACGTCAATGAAGTTAACACCTAAAACCTTGGAGACGAATGGGAATGATCTTGAAGCTCTAATGTTACATTCAATAACCTTCAAGTCTGGAACACCGGTTTCTGGGTTTTCAGCCTTGATGATTTGCATGTTGAATGGTCCAGTAATGTTCCAAGCAGCAGCGACCTTGTCAGCAATTTCTTTCAATCTTAACATAATGGATTGGTCCAAGTTTTGTGGTGGTAAGATTAAAGTAGCATCACCAGAGTGGATACCGGCGTTTTCAACGTGTTCAGAAACAGCATGGACTAAAACCTTACCGTGAGAAGCAACAGCGTCAATATCAATTTCTTGAGCACCTTCAATGAATTTGGAGATAACAACAGGGTAGTCAGAGGAAACTTCAGTAGCACTGTTTAATTTTTCAGCTAATTCAGCTTCGGATCTAATAACAGACATAGCAGCACCGGATAAAACGTAGGATGGTCTAACCAAAACTGGGTAACCAACTTCGTTAGCAAAGACTTCAGCTTCTTCAACAGAAGTTAATTCATTCCAAGCTGGTTGATCAACGTTAATAGAATCTAAGATACTTGAGAACTTGTGTCTATCTTCAGCCTTGTCGATATCTTCTGGGTTAGTACCTAAGACCTTAGCACCTTGTTGTTGTAAAGTTAAAGCAATGTTTTGTGGTAATTGACCACCAACAGAAACAACGACACCCTTGGCGTTTTCTAATTCATAAATATCCATGGTTCTTTCAAATGATAATTCTTCAAAGTATAATCTGTCAACTTCATCGAAATCGGTAGAAACAGTTTCTGGGTTGTAGTTAATCATAATAGTCTTCTTACCAGATTCTCTTAAAGCTCTAGCAGTGGAAACGGCACACCAATCAAATTCGACAGAGGAACCAATTCTGTAAACACCAGAACCTAAAACCATAGTACCGAATTCATCGAATTGAACATCATGAGAGGTAGCATTGTAAGTAGTGTATAAGTAGTTAGTGTTAGCTGGGAATTCAGCGGCTAAAGTATCAATCTTCTTAACGAATGGAATGACACCGAATGACTTTCTTCTAGCTCTAACTTCTAATTCAGTAGAACCAACAGCGTTGGCAAGTTGCTTATCAGAGAAACCTAACTTCTTAGCTCTAGAAACAACATCAACAGTTAAACCGAATAATGAGCCAATTGATTCAAGTTCCTTTTGCATTTCAACAATGTTACTTAACTTGTATAAGAACCATTTGTCAATCTTGGATAATTCATGGACTCTATCAACAGTGTAGTTTTCGTGTAATAAAGCTTGACCAACAGCTAACCATCTTCTATCAGTTGGGTGGGATAATTCATAATCTAAATCTTCAAATTGAGCACCCTGGAAACCAACAAATGATGGGTCAACTTGTCTGATAGCTTTTTGGAATGATTCTTCAAAGTTTCTACCAATAGCCATAACTTCACCGACAGATTTCATTGATGAACCGATGTCTCTCTTAACGTGTTGGAACTTAGCTAAATCCCATCTTGGAATCTTGGTAACTATGTAATCTAATGATGGTTCGAAGTTAGCAGATGTAGTCTTGGTAACTGGGTTTGGTAATTCTGGTAAGGTGTAACCTAAAGCAATCTTAGCAGCAGTATAAGCTAATGGGTAACCAGTAGCCTTGGAAGCTAAAGCAGAAGATCTGGATAAACGGGCATTCACTTCAATGACTCTGTAATCTAATCCATCTGGTTGTAAACAATATTGAACGTTACATTCACCAACGACACCCAAGTGTCTGATAATCTTAATAGCAGCGGATCTTAACATGTGATATTCTTCATCAGATAAAGTTTGGGATGGAGCAACAACGATAGAGTCACCAGTGTGGATACCTAATGGATCGAAATTTTCCATGTTACAAACAGTGATACAGTTACCAACTCTGTCTCTAACAACTTCATATTCAACTTCTTTCCAACCCTTTAATGACTTTTCAACTAAAATTTGTGGGGCAAGAGATAAAGATTGGGAGGCCAAGTTTCTTAATTCAGTTTCATCATTAGCGAAACCAGAACCTAAACCACCTAAAGCGTAAGCAGATCTAACAATAATTGGGTAGCCAATCTTAGCAGCAGCAGATAAAGCATCATCAACAGTTTCAACGGCAACAGATTCAGCAATAGGAATGTCAATTTCATTTAAAGCTTGAGCGAACAAATCTCTGTCTTCAGAGGTTTCTAAAGTCTTAATTGGAGTACCTAAAACTTTAACACCGTATCTTTCAAAGACACCCATCTTTTCTAATTGAACACCAACGTTTAAACCGGTTTGACCACCAAAAGTTAATAAAACTCCATCTGGCTTTTCTCTTTCAATAATGTAAGTGATATACTCTGGAGTAACTGGTAAGTAATAAATTTCATCAGCTAAAGCGTGAGAAGTTTGATTTGTGGCAATGTTTGGGTTGATCAAAATAGATTTCTTGTTGGCTTCTTTCAAGGCTTTGATAGCTTGAGAACCAGAGTAATCGAATTCACCAGCTTGACCGATAGATAACCCACCAGAACCAATGACCAAAACCTTGGAAACTTCAACTAGTTGATTGGCATGTTCATCGGTGAAACCTGATAAAACACCAGCACCTGCATAAGTGGAAGCCTTATCAATTTGAGAAGCATAGGTACGTAATGGCTTAATATTTAATAAGTTTTTTTTCAAAAACACTCTCTTGGAGCTAACAAATTGTTTAGCAAAGGAGGAAGCAAAGATCTTGGTAGACATCTTGATATACTTTTGATCCTCTTGATTTAACTTTTTGTATAGTTTAATGAGTGCTAATGTTATATGTTCAAAGAGACTTTTCTTCTGATCAAACACTAAACTTCAAGATCAATTGAAAGAGGGTTGGTACCATAAATAAATAGAATGACAAGAAGAAGAAACTATTAGTCAAAGTTGCAAGTTGGCTCCAAAACCTCAGGTTGGATTATAAAAATTTTTCACCGAATCGCTTGCGAGTATTTTGTCGTGTGTAACAGAAAAAACTACACCGCGGTTTCCGGTCTTTTTGCCATTTCTAGGTATTTCCAGCTAGAAATAAACAGGCATCTACTGTTGGGCGCTTCGAGTCATAGTTGCCAAATCTGGAAATATATACGGTTTTTTGTACGGATAGCTCTATTGCGGATAAAATTTATCGGAAACATTAGGTTATAACCGGTGTATATCCGGGTTTTGTACGATTGGAGATCAAAATTCCAGATCTCATTCCACCCCCAAGGGATCTGGCTGAATAAATGACAAACATTCATCATCTGTCAGCTATGACCAGCAATTGATGAAGTTGTCAAACTCAAAGACAATAGATATGGCTAAGACGAGTTCCAGATTGTAATGTCACCAAAAAAAAGATTAAATGCAACAATTACAACTTACAACTTAAATCTCTCTCTCTCTCTGTTTTTAAGAAGGGAAGGAAAACCGTTATATTAGATCACAACTTGTATATATATATATAAACAATTGGAAATAGTCTGGTACTAAACATGGATAAGAAAAAAAATTCATAAAAATAAAAAGTATCACCATTAAACCAAACATCTATTCAATTTTTATCATTGGAAACTAATCTCTCTTCCATCTAACATGAGAGTTTTGTCTGGCATAATAGATACCACCAACAGCAATGTTAGTATTCCAATGATCGACATAAGAACACAATGCAGAAGATAAAGCCAACTCTCTTGGAATTTTGGATTCATCAACCAGTAAAGTGAAACCAGCGAAACCAGCAGGAACAACTTGACCAATTCTTTCTCTAACTTCAGATTCCTTTTCACCAACGTTTTGGACCTTTTCTAAAAATTTACCTTCGGTGGTCCATTGATAAGTGGTACCGTCGGCTAGAGTAAACATTCTATAAGCATCTAATGCATCAACTCTATGATTGATAACATGCCAACCTAACTCACTGACTGGAACCTGTGGGGCTCTGATTAACAAGATGTTTGATCTTAAACCAGCTCTAACAGCTGCGCAAGGCTCATCTTCACCTTCTGGACCAGTACCTAAAATATCAGATGAGTACATCTTGTAAGAACCTTTAACAGCTCTTGATCTAACATACCAAAACAATCTTTTTGAAGCATCGGTTGGGCCTAATGGGCCTGATCCCTCTGCCTTTGTGTCAAAAACGTCAAACGTTTTGGAACCAGTACCGAATCTTCTTCTAACAGAATATTCTGAACACTTAGATTCATCTAAATCAATAATATGAGGAACATAACGGGAAGCACGGCGGTGAGGAGAGAAAACAACAGCCTTGGCCATGACGACTGGTCTCATTAATGGTGAAAGTAAAAGTTCAATAGGCATTTTTTTTTTTATCTAAATTGTTTTGTTTGCTGATTGGTTTGTTTAGTTAAGTAAAGCAAGGAAATGATATGTTATTATAAAAATATAACAAGATCTGGAAATAAGATTAATATAAGAAACAGAATTAAAAGAAGAAAGGGTGAAACAAGTACTAAAAGGAACACAATAAAGCTTTAAATAAGGGAGCTAAGAACAGCCGCTGTAAAGGATAAATCATCCTTTACCAAATGTGTTGAAATATAGTCGATCGACTTATAAAAAACGCAGTCGAGTTTACAACAATTTTTTTAGTCGCAGATAAATGCTGATCGAACTAGTTTTTTTCCGATTTTCGAAAGTTTTGTGACTCTGACTTTGATAAAATTAAACTTTAGTATCTGGAGCCTATATTTTAATTATCCATCCTTAAAACTTATCAATATCATAATTTTAGTTTCAAAGTTAAAGAGTTTTGAGTTGAAATTAGATATTTTAAAACTTCAGATTGATTTAAAAGAGTGAAGAAAAAAGAATAGGTTGTAAAACCTCTACACTAGAAATATTATTTGACTGACGTAAGTGGTAACGTAACACAACTCCTCACACACACATTCGTTTGTTTATCCTAACCGGGCATCTCGCAGAACCCAGCCATAAAAATATGCAAAGCACAGATCACATTCCTAAACAGACAACATTATAGATTAGATGACCATTTCATTACAAAAAATCGTTACTTCATACTTATAACGGTTGATAATTTCATTTTTATGCTGCTCAAGGTTTTTTTTAACAGCATATTTATATCAGAACACTATTCTTAGCTTCCTATATATACCTGCTTTTTATCTTCATATCATTCAGATTTTGCACCTTATTTTTTTTTCCTTGAAATTTCTCAGTTATTCAAAAATAGAAACGTAGATAATTTTATCCCAAAGAAGTATAACAAAACATCAAACCCAATGGAAGATCTAGAATTACAGAGGGGAAACCCAGTTGGAGAGATCAGTTTAAATGATACTTACATCAAGTCCAACTTTACAGAACCTACAGATCTAGATCAACACATCAATCAAAGCAAAAAATTAGAGCAGGAAGATTCCCGAATGTCTAACAACCAAAAACAAATACAAAATGAAAAGCTTGTAACAACAACGAATAATCAAGTGTTAGACAGATGGCCAACTTTGTTTGAGGTTTTGAATAAAAAAACAGAATCACCAGTTGACCTATGGTCATTTTATGTTTATATGAGGGACACACAGAAGTCAATTGATTATCTTGATTTTTGGATCGATACCGTTCAACACATGAATTTATGTAAGGCATATATCAAAGGTCTTAAACAATCATTACTGGTTAACGAAAGAATACGGAATGCTGAAAAAATTAATGAGGTTATAGGTGCTAAACAAGAAACTTCAACAGAATCAAATGATCATACACCACCTTCTGCAAATTTCACAAATTTAGATTCTACTCGTCATACAAACAATAGATACTCAAACGGGACAAATCATAGTAGTAGTAGAGATTCAAGATCCTCATCCGTTTTACTGGAACTACTAATGAAGAATAATTTACTCGAAGAAAATGATTCTCATAGAATGTCTTCATTTTTAAGAGGTGAGACTTCAGTTAGATCAAGTGACCCATTAGTTAATGCAAAGATTGATGATTTGAAAAGAAAATCACAAATCTTGGACGATTCTTATCTGAACACAACTGCACCTAACATTTCACTTTCATCATCTTCACCTAACAGCACTACACAATTACTTCCATCAAACGCAGTGTATGGATCAACAGCCACAGAACAAAACAAAAGAGAATCAAAAATAAATCCTGAAATGGTTGAAAATTTAATCATTCACGACTTTTCAGAATCGAAAAAACCATTCAAACAAAATCATTTTATCACAAGAGAAAGACTCCGTGAAACAACAAAGGCTTTACTAACTACATACTTCATGGACAATGCCGAAAAGAAAATCGTTGTTCCTAAAGAAATGACAGATAGAGTCTTGAAAGCTTTGGAAGTTGACGGTAGAGATGACCCTGAAGTGTTTGATGAAACTAGAGAGTTTGTATTCAAAGCAATGGAACATGAGGCTTACCCCAATTTCTTACGTTACAATGCAATGTGTAACGTTGATGGAAGATCAGCCATTTACAGAATGCTAGCTGCTTTTATTTGTGCATTTGCTGCCTTTTGGACCGGCTACACTTTGATATTTTTGAATTATAGTCCAAGTAAAACAAGAGCCGTTGTTACGTTGCCATTTTTTTTAGCTTCTTACTTCTTGTTTTCATCCTTCTATAGAATAGACCCAATCTTGTGCTTTTTTGGGTTCAGTGAAAGTCGAGCTTCATCCAGTGGTATCACCCCGATTAGAGAACCGTTTGTCAAGAAAATACTTCTGAAAAGGTCCTTGTTTGTTTTCGCTATCATTTGTCTCGTTGCTGCTGCTTTCAGCTGTTTGTTTGCTTTAGTTCCTGGTACTAGATTAAACCACAACTAATTTGTTACAGTGAATACAAATCGCACGGTTGCCAATTACATTAACCATTCCATTGTGATACTATTTATTTCTTTATATAATTCATTTTGCTATACTCTACTTTCAATTCTAACTCGTTTCGTTTCTTTCTTTTTCTATTCTACCCTTTAATTAAAATATTGAGAGCAAATTTTTCAAACTAATGGATTTTATTTCCAGCTTTTGTTTTCTTTCACTCTTACAATATGATTAGCATTTCAAAGATAACTAGTAAAACTCCGTACATTCTTTTAAACAGCAAGTAAATAAAAACCAAGGAGACCATTATATAAAACAACTACCAATCAAATAAAAAAAGGTTTCAGAATAACAAAAAAGGGAGAAATAGGGTAGGGGGTATTATGAACGTATTGGTGAGACATAGATAGTTCTCACATCAAATGAGGAGATACTACAAACCAAAACAGGAAAATAATTAAAAATGAAAAGTAGTAACCAAAAGACAAATGCTGACTTTAAATCGAATCGAGATAGCACTTAAGCATAAATAGTTGATGAATCAACTTGCATTGTAGATTGCTGAGGGTATTCAGAGGGATGAACAAATTCTTCCTGGAAGTAAGGATGTGATAAAGCTCTCTTTGCACTGATTCTACTGGCCGGATCATAAGCCAATAGCTGTTCTAATAAATCGATACCATGCTCATCTAAACCTGGAACAATAGCAGCTAAGTTTTGCTTAGACCATTTAGGGAAACTTGGCTTGAAGTCGCTCAGGAAATTAACTTCAGGCCAAACCTCTTCATTTGGAGTACCTAAAATCTTGAAGATTTTGAAAATTTGATCAATCTCAGAATCACCTGCAAAGAGTGGTTTTCTGTTTGACATTTCAGCAAATATGCAACCCATAGACCACATATCAACACCTGTTGAGTATTGTTTACCACCTAACAAAATTTCTGGAGATCTGTACCATAAAGTAACGACTTCATGGGTGTATGCACGTAATGGAACACCAAAAGCTCTGGCTAAACCGAAATCAGCAACCTTCAAGTTACCTTCTTTATCAATCAACAAATTTTGTGGTTTTAAATCACGGTGTAATACCCTATGTGCGTGACAGTGATAGATACCTCTAACTAGTTGTAACATAAATTTTTTAACCATATCGGCACCTAAACCTTCACCTTCAGGAATAGATTCCATATATTTCTTCAGATCCATATCTAAGAATTCAAAGACAAGGTAAATCTTGTTTGAATTTGAATGAACAATATCGTATAATCCAACAATATTATCATCTCGTAGTTCCTTTAACAATGAAATTTCTCTAATAGTAGTTGATGGAACACCTTCATCTTCTGATTCCAATCTAATCTTTTTTAAAGCAACGACACGTCCATTATGTTTCGTATCTAAAGCTTTGTAAACAACACCATAGGTACCTATAGTTAATAAGAAGAACACCTCTCAGAGGAGAGATTATAATGTTAGTATACATGAAATTCGTCTTTGGTTCAAAGAAGATGAGTTGAAAAAAAAAGATCTTATACATACCTTCACCAATCTTTTCTAGTCTTTCAAAGTCTTGCAATTCAGCCATTATGCTTATAATTGATATTTTGCTGTTGTTATATATGCTAGTTGTGATGTAGTTGAGATTTGAATCTTAAAAGTGAGATTGTATATAAAATCAAGTTGGGAAATCCAAAGCCGTATTTATATTTTGATATATGTGATAAATAAAGAAATAAAAAAAACACTGTAAGATTGAACCTGTTTGGTGTTAAATAATAAGATTAGTTGTTTTATCGATAAAAAGTACCACCAAGTACTCAAGCTATCAAAATAATGTGCTAGATAGATGTGTAATGTTGCGAAATACACGTTTGAAGGTGTATAGTTCAACAGATCAATCGTACCTACCCGCCAAACAAAACAATGCAAACAATACTTCGTTTTCGTGAGGTGTCTCAAAACAGGAAAATTCAATTGTTTACCTTTTGTGCTAAAAAAATTATGTCAGCATAATACTGATGACGTCAGCTGGATTATTACACTGCAACTGGCAAGTTATATACCTACCACATTGAAGGGTATCTGTCAAGTTTCTTAGTCAAGCTAGACCATTTACAAAGCATACAGTCTGATCTATTTGAATTAAAACAAAAACACGAGCAAGTTTATAAAGAGATAATCCTATGTTTGAAATCTTTTTTTTTACAGGAACATCTTAATCAGAAATGACAGCCCTTGGAATTGATGCAGTGATACTACTAATTTTGATTTTCATTCCCTATAATGGAATATAATAGTTGTAAGGATTTAATTGACAAATACTGTATCAACGTTTAAGTCTATCTTTAGTTGTATAAGGGTAATAGTTTTGTCCTTATATTTAACGTTGTACGGTATTGAACATTTAGGCGAGAAATACAGGGATGAAAAGACTTGTTAGAATGAAAAGGTTAAAGGGTAACTATTTAACGTATTTAGCGGAAAGATTTACATAATCAACTAGACAAAAATCCTTCTGGTGCCCTTCTCGATGATGATGAGTATCGGAAAAACAGCTTACTAGTCAGCTATGTAATATTTGTGTTCTCTATCCCAGGTAATATTCTAATATAGAAATACTTAAAAAACACTGACATGTGTCTATATCTATTATATAGCTAGGGGATATGAGAAACAAGTGGAAAGACTTGACCATATTCAATCCCTTCCTTTGTAAAAAGAAAAATGCAAGCAATTCATTTCATTTTTTGAGGGATATCTTTAATAATGTGGTTAAAGTATGCTTCCGATTAAGATTAAGGGGGTGCTATATTCAAAACAAGCGAAAATGATTTTCTTTAAAAAAGTGTGCAAGGATGTTAAACTGTTAGTGGTAGATTTTTGGCTTATAAAATTTTCTTCATGCGGCTCAGAACAGATTTATCTTGAGATTTATTTGAAAATTAAAAGTTTTTGAAAAAGAATGGTATGCTTCATTTTCTTATCTATTCTAAGTTATAATACTTAAGAAAGGTTATTATAAACAAACAAATAAAAATGTCCGGTCCATTACCAGGTTTAGTTACTGATGCTGTCTTAAAGGCATCTGCTCCTGTTCCAGCTGATTTTGAAGAAGTTAAAGGTGTTGATTACTCAACCCCGGAAAGTAGAAATGCCACTGCTACTGAACTAATTAAGTCTATGAGAACCATGGGTTTCCAAGGTTCTTCATTAGCCAAAGCTTGTGATATCATTGATGAAATGAGATCATGGAGGGGTAAACACATTGACGAATTAGAAGAACATGACAAAAAGGGTGAATTTGATGATGAAGGTTATCAAAAAACCACCATTTTCATGGGTTACACATCTAACTTGATTTCATCAGGTACAAGAGATTCATTGAGATTCCTTGTGCAAAACAAAATGGTTTCTGCTATTGTTGCATCTGCTGGTGGTATTGAAGAAGATTTAATAAAATGTTTGGCACCAACTTATATGGGCGAATTTGCATTACCAGGTAAACAATTGAGAGATGAAGGTATGAACAGAATTGGTAATTTAATTGTTCCAAATGATAATTACTGTAAATTCGAAGAGTGGATTGTTCCAATTTTAGATGCCATGTTGGAAGAACAAGAAGCTTTCGCTAAACAAAAGAAGGAAGACTGTTTAGATGCCGACACTCCATTCTGGACTCCATCTCGTGTTATTGACAGATTAGGTAAAGAAATTAATGATGAATCATCTGTTTTATACTGGGCTCATAAGAACAAGATCCCAATTTTCTGTCCTGCTTTAACCGATGGTTCTATTGGTGATATGTTATTTTTCCATACTTTCAAAGCTTCACCAAAACAATTAAGAATTGATATTGTGCAGGATATTAGAAAAATCAACTCATTATCAATGGAGGCTTCAAGGGCTGGTATGTTAATTTTAGGTGGTGGTTTAGTTAAGCACCATATTTGTAACGCTTGTTTAATGAGAAATGGTGCCGATTATGCTGTTTACATTAACACTGGTCAAGAATTTGATGGTTCTGATGCTGGTGCTAGACCAGATGAAGCTGTTTCTTGGGGTAAGATCAAGGCTGAAGCTAAGTCAGTTAAGGTTTTCGCTGATGTGTCTTTAGTTTTACCTTTAATTGTTGCTGCTACTTTTGCTAGCAAATAGAGATTTCAAGTACATAGATGCTTCTCAGAAGTTGTGAATGTATAAGGTCTTGAATGTTAGATTTTCCTTTTTATCTTTCCTTAAATTTTTTGTTTTACTCGTGTAGGATACCTTTGTAAATATGCTTGACTTTTACTTTTAAAATTCTAGTGATTACGCTTTTTTGGTTTTCAATATAGATTATGATTGCGGTTTTAACCTATCTTTTTGCTCATGTTTTTTTTTTCTTCGTTTCAAAAACTATGTAAATTGTTAAATAAAGTAATAAATAAGTTGAGTTGAATTAAGAACAAATTGATAAATAGGTAATAAATAAGTAATAAATAATAAAAGTCGTTTAACTGTGAATATAACAACGGGAAAATCTATTTGAATATTTGACAACATATCCAAGATAAGGATTTGAAGGCATCAAACTCTAACAGACTCTTTAATTGGTTCCCTAGCAGAAACTTTTGGCTCCCATGATTGATATTTAGGTTTTGCCGTATTATACGGAACATAGGCACCTTTTGTAAATGTGTTATTTACCGGATGAACTTCTTGTAATTGGAATGATTTAACTTTGTCTTCAGGTTTTAATCGTGAAGGGGCAGTATCTGTACCGTAAGCCAACCAGTAATGCCAACCAGGTTCAATTTGAGAAGAGTCATACTTGATAAAATCTTTATATTCAACCCATCTTGTTCTCATATGAATTTCTTCAGGATCGAAAGTTTCGTAAAACTTGTTACCATAGTCATCTTCCCCAACAAAGACACCAGATTTGGTATCGTTCAGTTGCGCAATTTGACGGAGTGATCTTTTCAATCCGTTTCTCCAGAAGTTTTTAACAGTTCTGGCAAAGGACACTGACATTGTAGTTTAAATTATATGCAGAACTTTGGTTCAATTGAGTGATAATAAACAAATAAGTGAGCTGTTTGTTGTAATGGTAGGATGATATTAGGGGTCTGACTCTATATGGCCTTTTGTGTTTTTTTCTACCTATACGTAAGAAAACCCCACTTTTGAGTGAGCTGTCAAAAGAAGTAAACGGTTTATTAATTTAACCACATGCCAATAGTCACGTGCTATATGGAATGAAAGAAGCAACAGTTGTTGTTACTGTTTAGTTAGTTACCCGCAAATGTCATGTCAGACGAAAAACCACAAACACAACAAAAAAAAAAGGGCCAACGCCTCGCACCGGCCATTCCTATCTCTTCTCTATCTATTGTCCTAACCCTCCGTTCACAGGTCCGGTAATTATCCCTCGTACGGGCCGTCACCCGGACAGTCTCTTTTTTTCCCGTGACTCATTGAATATCCCCCCCAGTGTCGTCTACAGTGGTGTTACCACGCCGCCAAACCAACAAAATAACCTTGAATATTTTTTTTTTTTCGAAACTTTTCACGCCGGAATGAAAAATTTTGGAAATGTCGACGACGAATACACTGATCTGATTTTATGAAAGGTGTTGAATCTCTCCTTTATTTCGGTCGTATATATTAATACCCATATTTCTCACTTTTACTCCTTTCTTCTTTTTCCTCTCTTTCCTTTCTCCTTTGATCAAGATATTTTATCCATTCTATTCAATCCATCAAAATGTACAGATCTGCTGCTAGATTAACCAGAACCGCCGGTTCAAGAATTGCCACTGCTACTTCAAGAAGAGCTTTATCCGCTTTAGCTACTGCTGCTAGACCATCTGTCCCAAGACAAATTATTGGTACCAGAGGTATCAAGACCATTAACTTTGGTGGTACTGAAGAAGTTGTCCACGAAAGAGCTGACTGGCCAAGAGAAAAGTTATTAGAATACTTCAAGAACGATACTTTAGCTTTAATTGGTTACGGTTCCCAAGGTTACGGTCAAGGTTTAAACTTGAGAGATAACGGTTTAAACGTTATCATTGGTGTTAGAAAGAATGGTGCTTCATGGAAGGCCGCTATTGAAGACGGTTGGGTCCCAGGTGAAAACTTATTTGATGTTTCCGAAGCCATCACCAAGGGTACCATTGTTATGAACTTATTATCCGATGCTGCTCAATCCGAAACCTGGGCTCAAGTTAAGCCATTAATCACTGAAGGTAAGACTTTATACTTCTCGCACGGTTTCTCTCCAGTTTTCAACAAGTTAACCGGTGTTGTTCCACCAACCAACGTTGATGTTATCTTAGCTGCTCCAAAGGGTTCCGGTAGAACTGTCAGATCCTTATTCAAGGAAGGTAGGGGTATCAACTCTTCTTACGCCGTCTGGAACGACGTTACCGGTAAGGCTGAAGAAAAGGCTATTGCCTTAGCTGTTGCCGTTGGTTCTGGTTACGTTTACCAAACCACTTTCGAAAAGGAAGTTAACTCTGACTTATACGGTGAAAGAGGTTGTTTAATGGGTGGTATCCACGGTATGTTCTTAGCTCAATACGAAGTTTTAAGAGAAAACGGTCACTCTCCATCAGAAGCTTTCAACGAAACTGTTGAAGAAGCCACTCAATCCTTATACCCATTAGTTGGTAAGTACGGTATGGATTACATGTACGATGCCTGTTCCACTACTGCCAGAAGAGGTGCTTTAGACTGGTACCCAATCTTCAAGGATGCTTTGAAGCCAGTTTTCCAAGACTTATACGCTTCTGTTAAAGACGGTTCCGAAACTCAAAGATCCTTAGACTTCAACTCTCAACCAGACTACAGAGAAAAATTAGAAGAAGAATTAAAGGTTATCAGAGCTATGGAAATCTGGCAAGTTGGTAAGGAAGTTAGAAAGCTAAGACCAGAAAACGCTTAAATTTTTTAATAAATTTATAACGTATTAAAACCTATTCTTATCCTTTCTCTCTCTTTCTTTAATTTAAATTTGACTGATTATTTGAAATGAACATTATTTATTTTTTATTTATTTTATAGTCTTGAACGACTGAGAATAAAGATTATCATGTAATTTTTATGTTCATTCAAATAATTTTTCAGTTTATTTTTTTTTTGAAAGTTTGTCTTTAAAAATGATGGACTTTCAAAACTGGGATTATTTTTTCTTTCGGTTCAATTTGAAAAAACATAAAAATCAAAAAAAATCAAAAAAAAAACAAAAAAACCAAACCTCTTAATTTATTTTTTTACTACACTTTTTATGTATTCTTTAGTTTTGAGTTTTATAAATGCATTTGGAACGCCATGTTTAATGAATAAACAAGTTCAATTTTATCAGAAACATCCCCCCTCCCCCTTTTACACTTGTAAAACAATAAAATAGGTTAAATCCACCAGATCTTAGATCTAAGATCCACAACTCTTTCGCACAGGCCATCACAGAGACCACCATTAATTACTATAGGCACGTGACCTAAACAATTACATTTGGGATGGGTCAGAGTCACGTGATTTTTAATCATAAGTTTCTTGAATTTCTAAAACCACAGTTTTCCATGAATTTCTCCATATTTTCTGGTGGAATTTGTTGTGCTGGAAACCTATCGGCATCGAACAATCAAACTCTTAGAATGTCGTCACCTGGTTTGAAAAACTATATAAGGACCTTCTTATACCCTGCTGTTTTTTTTCGTCTCTTCTGCGGTTGCTAATTTTTTACGATTGCAATTCTTCATTAGTATTTTTACCCTTTCTATACATATTTAAAAATCATTCACAATGTCTTTCCCACAACCACCAGCCGGTACTTTAAGATTAGGTTCCAAAGCTCCAGATTTCACTGCTGAAACTTCCAACGGTCCAATTACTTTCCACGAATACTTAGGTGATTCATGGGCTGTTTTATTCTCTCACCCAGATGATTTCACCCCAGTTTGTACTACCGAATTAGGTGCTTTCGCTAAGTTAGAACCAGAATTCACCAAGAGAGGTGTTAAGTTAGTTGGTTTATCTGCTAATGACACCACTTCACACAAGGCTTGGATCAAGGATATTGATGAAATCACTGGTTCTCACTTATCTTTCCCAATCATTGCTGATCAAAACAGAGAAATTGCTACCAAGTTTGATATGATTGATTACCAAGATGCTACTAACTTGGATGACAAAGGTGTTCAATTAACCATCAGATCTGTTTTCATCATTGATCCAAAGAAGACCATTAGATTGATCTTATCTTACCCAGCTTCAACTGGTAGAAACACTGCTGAAGTTTTAAGAGTTGTTGACTCTTTACAAACTGGTGATAAATACAGAATTACCACCCCAATCAACTGGGTTCCAGGTGATGATGTTATTGTTCACCCAACCGTTTCAAACGAATTGGCTAAGGAAATTTTCCCAAAGTTCAGAATCATTAAGCCATACTTAAGATTAACTCCATTAGACTTGAGCGAACAAAAATAGGGATGATTGCCATTTATTTATAGTTTACTTTGTATATCTGCTCTAACTCTTTCTATTCCAATAAAAATAATTCTTGTAGTGCTTTTCTTTTGACAAGACTGGCCTATTTTCTGTTTTCATATCTCTTATTCTCTCCAGTAAATCAAAAGTAGTATATAATCATTACCTACAGTAAACCAAAGGCATAGTTGAATCAAAATCAATTGTTCTCCACCCCCTAAAAGCTGAGCCTTTTTTCCTTGCACAGCCTCGGAAAATTTTCACAAGTCCCAAAAACTCAAATATTTATTGACAAACAAAACAAATCTATTATTAGCTACAATAGATCATTCACCATGCTCTTTTACTCCTTTGGCCTAACAAACCTTAACTTCACTACTCATCCCCTGTCCTTATATAAATATAGAATATAGAAACCAATACAGGATCTTAAACCATCCCCATAATCAGATCTATTTACCTTTTCTCCCACAAACCCGTTCTCAATAGTGCTCGAAAAGAACAAACACACACACAAAGAGAAAAACAGACTTGTCATAAGTAGAATAACCTGATACACAAGGAGAAGATTTTGCATAGAATCAAATTTAGACACAAATAAATATTCCTGTTCTCATTAATAAACTTATACATATATCGATATTTATATTCATATAAATAGACTTGAAATCTCTCATACCTTTTTTTACCATGTCAGATCAAAAGCATGACGAAATGATTTCTCATCAGCTTAAATCTGAAGAACTGATCCGTCTTCAGCCCTCTTTAAATACAAATGCATGCACAAAATACACAGAAAAGAAGCAGAATTTCTCCATACCCACCAAAGGTTTGATAATACTGGTTTTATTGAGTTTCACCGTTTTCTTACCATTCACTTTGAATTGCCCATACCATGGTTCAAGTTTACACAACCAGGCTATGCTAGATGATGATGATCATCAGCTAGAAAACATAGCACAGGTTGTTGAAAACCAATCGGTCACACCATCACCAGAAGCAGATGGGACAGCAAATATTATCCAAATGGATGAAGATGAATATGAATTCAACGAGAAAGTTAACTCTATCATTGACAACATCAAAAAATCCTCAAATGATGCTATCATTCCTAGATTCAAGTTAGTGAAGAGAACTACAGGTTCGGCAAATGACACCATTGCTTCTTCAAGTTCCTCTTTCTCATCACTCGAAACCGGATCTTCCTCAATTGTTGATGATTTGAGTACGACTGATTCAACCTCATCAGCATTCTCATCATCTTCATCAACACTCTCTTCGTCAACAAGCTCTTCATCATCTCTACCAACTTCATCATCATCTTCTTCTTCATCCTCATCCTCATCCTCATCCTCATCCTCATCCTCATCCTCATCCTCATCCTCATCCTCATCCTCATCCTCATCATCAACATTCTCATCATCCTCATCATCATCTTCCTCAACAACATCCTCATCATCGGCTCCACCAGAACCATCTTCATCTTCTTCCTCATCTTCTTCACCAATATCTTCGTCGTCATCTTCCTCCTCCTCTTCCTCATCTTCATCCTCATCTTCATCCCCATCTTCATCCCCATCCTCATCTTCCTCCTCATCAACAACAGATTCAACCTCATCAACAACAGACTCATCCTCATCAATAACAACCACATTCTCCTCTTCAGCTTCATCCTCCTCTTCCACCTCATCCCCATCTACAACAGAAGCATCAAGTTCAGATTCGACTGAAGTTCAAGTTCTGACAGGTTCTGTGACTATTCAAACAGAAACATCCACAATCCAACCTTCTGACTCATCCTCAACTTCATCTTCAACCCCATCTTCTTCCATCCAATCCTCAAGATCAACAGATGGAGGTTCTGGTTTATCTTCCAATGACAAAAAAATTGTTATTGGTGTCGTAGTTGGTCTTGGTGTCCCAATTATACTTGTTGGTGCATTGTTCTTATTTTTAGCTTATCGTAAGAAGCACAACCAAAGCAAACACTACGTTGATTCTAACGGTAGAGATGTTGGAATCATGGAAACTAGTTTTATGAGTAAATTAGCATTCTGGAAAAAGAACGGTGGAGGTGATTTCAGCCAAGATCCAGATGACGATGAAGATCTAAGTGGGTTCAATAAGAACAGTACTGGTGAAACTGGATTTGTTGTCGATAGAAGTCAAACAGTGAGACATGCTAACCATGCTACAAACTTTTAAGACCCAACAATGAATAATAGCGTCTACCAGCTTTGAATCAATTAGACTTGTGCAACACATATTCATTCTCATTCACTCTTAAATTAAATTATAAAGAGGAAGAAGAACAAACATTTATATACCTTTCACTTCATTTATTAATTAAAATACCTTTTTCTTTTTTTTTCTTCTATTCCAAATATGAATTTGCCTAATCTATCTTTGTTGTTTTTCAATTTTATTTCCCATTTGTTTTTGTTATGTCTTTTATATTGCTAGTTTGTTTTTTTATCTTTGCGATTGTTGTTAAAGTCAAATCGTTGATTTGTTCTTGGTATTTGATCACGCTAGAAGAAGAAACAAAAGAAACAGAAAAACAACAAAACTTTTCTCATTTATGTAACTATTTAGTTAGTTGGATACTCCATTAAGCGAGGTGTAATACAAAATAAGACTGTGCCATTATTATATTCACGGTTTCTCTGATTGTAGTAAATTTATTTAAAATCATCTACAAGTATTGTAAGCAAATGAAGTTTAGTATGTGGATAACAGATATTATAATTGAAAGAAAAATCACATTTTAATTTCTATAGACAACTATTAAAAAATAAAATCAGGACATAAATTTTTAAAAGTATGAAAGGTATCAAAATAAAACGTAAAAGAGGGAGTGGATAAAAGAAAACATATAACTTGAAGTTAGATCATTCCTAGTGAACAAACGGACAAAAGAGCAAAACAAAGAAAGTTAAAAACAGAAAGAAAATAATAGCAATATTAAAAGTAAAAAATTAGTTTAGACAAACACCACCAACAAATAAATAAAACCCAAAACAATTGAAATGGTGTAAGTTGAAAAACCCACATCACCCTTAATAGTAACTGCATTTATTCTGCAACCAGATCCTTCATATCTACTAACAGTAGCAGATTCAAGAAGAACATCTTCAGATGTACTAACTAAAACAGCTTTTAGTGATGAAGTAGATGTTGAAATAGTGGTAGTGGTGTTTTGGATGTTGTCCGAAGAAGATATTTCTGGTGTTGGGGTACTGGTTTCGAAAAAGGTAGTAAAAGATTTAAATTTAGTGGTACTAGTCGTTATCGTAAAAGTAGAATCAGTTTGTAATGTTGATCCAACTGGTTCAGAATATTCTGAAGTTGAAATTATAGCAGATGGTGCAGTTGGTGTTGCCGGGGTAACGCTAGTGATGCTATCCGTCAATGGAACAGTTGATTCAGTTGAAAGAGTTGTTTCAACAGACTCGGTAGCAGCCAATGCTGAATCATTAGATAATTTGGTTAGAGAAGTCACTGTTTTTAGGGTTGGTGAAATATCTGATGGGGTGGCAGTTGTTTCGGTAAAGTCAAAGGTGGTTGATATTATTGTACCACTTGATGAAGCACAGGAAGAAACTTCACACGGAACGGTAGCGCTAAAAGTAACGTTGGTTGATTCTGTCACAATCAGTAATGATGTACCAGGAACTGATGGAGTAACAGTTTCAGATGTAGTAGTTGAATGTGCAGTAGATGAAGCCGGACAGACAGACACCGTCTCGTAATGTGAAATGAAAGTGGCAGTACCAGTGGTGGTAACATCATCATCGCCAACAACAGTGGTGATATACGTCAAAATAGTTGAAGTTGTGTATGGAGTATCACAATCATACGACGAAAAACTATCAGAATAGGAAGAAGAAGATAAAGTGGTGTATATAACACTAGATGAGGATGACGTGGTATCTGTAACACTAGATGAAGAAGAAGAAGAAGAGGATGAAGGTGGTGTGGTAGATGATGGCTCACAACATAAAGATGATGGGCATACAATAATAGTAACAAATGATGAAATGGTTGTAAGAGTGGATGTAGTTGGAACGTCATCATCGCCTGTGGCCGTAGAAGTGTAAGTCAACACAGTAGATGTAGTATATGGGGTATTGCAATCATAGGAGGACGGAACCACAGAAGATGAAGATGATAAAAGTGAAAAGGATTTGATTGGAGAAGATGAAGATGAAAAGTTGGCCGAAACAATGAATGAAGATGACTGAGAGGTGGATGAGATTGGAGCAATCGATGAGGTAGATGCAATTGGACAAACAGACATTGTTTCATATTCTGAAGTAGTAATGATCGTAGAGGTAGTTGGAACATTATCATCTCCTGTGAAAGTAGTGGTAGATGTCACGATAGTTGAAGTAGTATAAGAAGTATCGCAATCATATAAAGCTGGAACTGTAGAAGATGATGAAACAATCGAAGATAAAGTGAATGATGAAGATAAAAGTGGACAGACAACAACAGTGACATATGAAGAAGTGGTAGCTAATGCTCTGGTAGTTGGAACATTATCATCGCCCGTAATAGTAGTGGTAAAAGTGGACACTCTTAAAGTAGTGTAAGGAGTATCACAGTTAAATGACGAAGGGACAACAGATGAGGAAACAATAGATGATGATGATAAAGTAAGTGGAACCGATGGTACAGAACTAATAGCGGAAGATGAAGTTGACACTGGACAAATTGACATGGTTTCGATACGAGATGTAGAAGTGACGGTAGCAGTAGTTGGAGCATCATTGTCATCACCAGTAACAATAGTAGTGTAAGTCACAACGGTAGAAGTAGTGAAAGAGGTATTACAATCATGTGATGAAGGAACAACAGATGATGATGAACTCACAACGGATGATGAAAATAATGAAGTGACTGGAACAGATGAGAATGAAGAGCTCAAAATAGATGAAGACGACACTGGACAAACTGACACTGTCTCGTAGTGAGAAGTTGTAATGACGGTAGCAGTACTTGGAACATCATCAACACCAGTAACGGTAGAGGTATAAGTCAAAATCGTTGATGTAAAGTACGGAGTATTGCAGTCATATGATGGGTTTTCAGATAAAGAAGATGAGGATGCAGATGAAGGTGAAGAAATCGTGGAATAAGATGAAGAAGAAGGTGGAAGTTCAGTTGAAGAAGATAACGAGTAACTCAAAGTAGTCAAAGAAGTAAAAGTGGTGGTACTTGGGAAGACATATGTGGAAGTCAAGATAAGACATGGCGAACAGACAACCTCAACACTTGAACATAAATCACAAGTAGTGGTAACATCAACATCAACGTCAACTTGAGCCAAACCGATTTGACTGTTATCAAGATCATAAACAACATAAGCAGAAGTTAGAATGGACTGAGCTAATACAAACAAATCATCAGCTCCAGATGAAAGTAATGATAAGTAACAAGTACCACTGTTTTCAAAATACAATTGATCAGCCTGAACTTCAAGTTCAATATCATTTTCAAAAAGGAAATTAAAAGTTGTTCCTGAAGTTTGCATCCATTCACAATCAACTTCGTACAAACCGCTGCTACCTAAAGTAGCACTAGTAACATCAACAATTGAATCCAAGTAAGTGTCCGGAACACTTGAAATGATAGTAGAGGTATCAAAATAAGCATAATACGAACCAGAAGAACCCAACGACTCACCATCAGAATTTTCAACATCAACTAAATTAACAAAGTAGCCACTTAAGTCAGTATCTCTCTTTTTGGAAGATGAATAGCTAACTATATCCAAATATTTGATGTCACCTGCGTAGAGTGAATCATCAACACCACCAAGAATAAGGTAGCCAGGAGATCTGATATTCCTAAGATAGATAGAGAATAGTTGCTTATCAATGACACCAGCCTGATACAAAGCTGGAATAAAACTATAGGAAGTTGACTCATCTTCAAAACCGGGGATACCTAGACCTAAAGAAGCATCAAATCCAAGTGGATTAGCTGAAGCAACACCAAATTGGAATTTTTCTAGAGTCATACCGTGACCAATGGAAAAGTCATCAGTACCGTATGAACCGTTCGTAGTAACACCCCAGAGATCAGTAATAGTAAATTCATCATCAACAGTTTCGAAAGTAGAAGATTGTATAAATGAGGTTTGAGCAATCCAAGTATCTGCTTGACCAGTATTAATAACAAATGAATAATTTTGAGTTGATCCAACTTCAATTTCAATGAAATAAAAATTGGAAAGTCTGTTTTGAATAGTAAGCTCAGTTCCAGTAATATCTCTTTTTATTTTATTTATATTGATATCACTCTCAACTGGTTGCAATTCAATATGATGGATCTTTTGACTAATAGGTTGACTTCTTGACCCTTTGACAAAGTCAGCCCATCTAAAAGCTTGAGTCAATTGTAAACAGCTTAATAAGAAATTTAAGGTTGAAAAATTCATTGTTTATAATTTTGTAAGTAGCGATGAATATAATAAAAGAGTGTAAGTTTCGTTCTTATTAACCTGTTTAATGAATTAAGCAAAAAAAAAAAAAAAGGTCAAAAAAAATTGTACAGGTCATTATTTTAAAACAAGCTTTGATCAAATGGAAACCGACTAGATATATATATCGATTCACTAAACTTGAATCTTAGCTATTAACACGTTTTGAAACATGTAACAGTTTTGACATTCAAAACACTCTACTGCTAACAAAAAACTACAATTCTTATAGCGGATAAGTATAGAATAATGCCTCTCTATAAACTTTCAGGAACCATTGTATATTCAAGCTTTTAAGATGGGAAATTTTGAAACTTCCCATGCATTATCTAATAGGCATACATTCAGACGATATAAGTAAAAATAGATTCTTGTTTGAGAGTAATTAGTCCAAAAACAGCTTATGTTTGGCCATCAATTTCCAAACAAACAGAAGACAATGAACTTCATAACAGAGATTTGAAACCAATGACAATGCTTCAGTGATTTAGTCAGCGCTACCTTTGCATTTTCGGAGATGATCATGTGGAGTTCTCGAGGAAGCCCCTTAAAATTTCTGCAACATAATGGTTTCAAACAATTAAATAAAATGGTGTGGTCGATTATGGTAACCGGCGAACATGCATACAAGACATAATTTCAACCAGAGAGTTAAGTAAAGAATAAAGTAGGGCCTTTTCCCAGAAAAAACAGCGTTTTCAAAGTACGCGAAGTGTCGAATTTGAGTTTCCAAAAATTTCCCTTTTTGAACATCTCAATGGTGAGCTCGAGGACCCCAAATTTAAGTTTCTATTGTAATGTGTGCAATTTCAGGAGATAGTTAATGATTCAATGTAATAACAGATGCAATATATCTCTTGTTTGAAATCTAAACATTGTGAAACAACAATAAAGAGTTTTTAAGAATATGCGAATCTTTTACTTATTGATACTAAACACATTTCTTTACATTTTTTTTCTAGCACATTTTAAGTTCAAATGGATAAAATCTTATAGTAAGTACTTGCAGTTATAGATAGATACTTAATAAGAAAGTGATAATAGGTTAAAAGAAGGATACATAAGTTAAAAACTCATAAAGTAGTCTAGTTGTTTAGACGCTATAAGGTTTTATAAAAGTCCCACACACAACTAAAACACTGTCATAATAATCTAAAAGTAGCTTCAGCACAGCCATAAAATTTGCAAATGATGGAGCCTATTTCGGTTAAGACTTCCAATTGTTGCAAGACAATTCATCTTTAATCAAATCAAATGAAATAATAACATTTCCAACAGCATTTTTACATAGTCTCTTTAGGTGACATTGAATTAGAATTTAGAATCTGCAGAACTAGCGACACATTTCACACAAGAATACCACATCACAATGTCTAGTTCGTCCAATTATTATAACAGACTTGGGCCTCATGGGAGATTATTGCTGGCTCAGTTACAACAGCAACCAAACCAATCTTTCTCTCAACATTCAAATAAATACAATATTCCAACCCCATCTCAGCTCGATTATTTATTCAACGAACTATCAAATCCAAAACCAACCACAACACCGCAAAAAATACTTTCATACTTGGCGTATTACTATCCAAAATTGAAAAATGAACAAAACGTTCAACTGCTAACGGTTTCATTTCTGAAATGCCCTTTGTTTTTTAACAATAACCAAGTCATTTCTTTTGTTGAAAGCTATAAGATTGTTGAATGTTTTAAGTTTTTGATGGACAAGAAGTTCCAAATTAGTCAACCAACTTTACCGTTCTATAAGTTTTATCATTCCATATTGTCAGGATTGTTGAGGTTTATCTTATTTGAAGGTACCACCAATTACCAGTGGAAGATCATTCCGATAATTACTGGGTGTCTACTATCAGTTGAATCCAGAATGAAATACGACCCATATCCAACACATTCTCAACTGATTCACAGGATTGATAATCAGTTCGGTAAGCTACTAGAAGAATCATTGATTTATTCATTCCGTTTCAATTCAAACAACAACGACTTAAAATGCCTGAACTTGATTAGTATTTCAAACATACCGGATAATTTAATTTCAAATAATTTAGTTCTTGAAGTGCTCAAGTACAACCCACAATTACCAAAAACGATAATTGAAATGATCTTCAATTCTCCATATGGTTTAGAGAATGGTAACGTTTTGTTACCAGACTTAATCTACAGCTCACTACTCACGGAGAAACCAGTACTAAAGCATCTTAACAAACTATCTTTTTTTTTCTCAAAGATGGTCTCTCTTCATCCAAATACAGCTTACAATTTCGATATAATTGATTTAATCTTGAACAAACTACAAACTTTTACAGAGTGCCTATCAAACAAAAATCACTTGAATGCCCTTAATGACGGGGATGACCTATGGCTCATACTAAGACAGATATTCTTTTCCATCATTATTATGTTTGAGAGCATTGTAACTATCTTTTTCAAATTGAATAACTTGAGTTTTAATAAAAATGTTTTAACTAGATTCAGTAGAAAAATATTATCATGCTTGTTTAATTTAAGTTTCATTATTGATCGTATCGGGACTGGTGGGTTTGAAAGTTACAATTTTATTTATTTGGCTGCATTGAACTCTATAACTGAATACGATTTGAAAATTGGAGAGTTGTTAATTCAAATCTGGACATCTAGTATCAACTTCACGAAAATCAATGAAGGTAATTCATCATCATCATCATCCAATGAGAGTTCGAAATTGTTATTCAATCTAAATTTCATTGAATCGATTATTAACATCTGTTCAGACGACTTGAAATTCAACCTAATCTTACCAATAATAAACAAACTTATCAGCTCAACAACAATCGATCAACCAATTTTGGAAAGCTCTCATTCTGTGATGTTGAAGTTCTTCACTGTTTTAGACACACACGTTGACAACAATGAAATCCAGATTGATTATAACTTAAACACATTGAATATCAAAAACCAGATCATCAACTACTTGACTTTATCTTTGGATCAATTCCCTGATCGATTATCGTTGAACCAAGTTGGAATCATCGTGGAAACATTAGCAAGAATCACATTCCCTAATTCAATCATCTACGAAACTGACAAAGAGATTTACAAGTCGATGTTGAATTCGTTGTACAATAGATGCCAAACTTTAACCAATGATGAAATTATCGATGATGCATCAGTGAACGTTTTAGAAAGCGGGTTCACTAACATTTCGTCAGATTTACAACAACAACAACAAAATCAGTCAGCTTTGAAGTCGAAGAAGTCCTGTTTAATATCCTTACTTGTTAGATTACTACCATTGATACCGATCAGTGAGTTTGAATGTTGGTTAGGGTTGGTGTATGATAATTTGATCTGCAAAGTTAGGAACGCCGATGAAAAGTCTATTTTGTTGAATAGTTTGTGGACATCGATATTGGGCACTATGAAGTACTACCCACAAAAGGGTAACTTGGGTATCAATTGGTGGTATGAGTATGTTAATGTTGAGTTTGATGATCACTTTTACAATGGTGATAAAGGTGCTGGTGAAGGTGGGGATGGTGTTGTAAAGGCTAAGTTTTAGCGTTAATTTTTATGGTGAAAGGTTTTCTCTCCCAAACTATTTAGTCTTACAGTTTGTACGAAAGTTTATGAATATTGTTATTTTAACAATTAGGTATTATTAATATCAACGGTAAAAAAAAAATAAAAAGCTCAAAAATAGATTAAGGTATATAAGTAACAAACAAAAAAAACAAAAATCAGTAATTGTAACAATGATAACGATTAGAAAAAAAATAAATCCCATAAATAAAAACACCAAAACTTAGAAACATTAAAACAACACACAAATTATACAGTAAGGACAAACAATTATTCAAATATCACCTTCTTCTTCATCAGCTTGATCAAAGAAGTCAACAATAGCACAGTTTGGATGCAAGACGTAGATCAATTGAGCCCTTCTTTCCTTTTCCCTCTTTGCTTGAATTTGCTCAATTTTGGCTAATTGTTCTTCGGGAGACATTGAATCCCAGTTTGGAATCTCTGAACGGTCAGCTTCACTCAACTCCAAAGAATCGTTAGCGTTTGGATTCACAGTCATTAATATCTTATCTTTAACCAATCTTTTCAACACTTTGGTGGCTAGCTTGTATTCTTTCCAATATTGATCAACAGACTCAATATCATCGGAAACTTGCTCTAAGTACCATTCGATCAATTTTTGAGCGGTAAATGCACTCGATAGAGCCTCTTCAGGTGTGGATTCGGCTTCGATTGAACTTCTTGCACGTTGCTTGTTTTGTTCTTCTTCACCAATTTTTCTAACGAATAAGTTCATCATCTTGACGTACTTGTCGTATGGTAAGGATGCTTTATGCTTTTCCTTTTCCTTTCGAACTTGTGCTTGTTGTTCGTCTAGTTCGCCAATATCGTGTTCCATTTGCTCGTCTTCGTTTCCACCTGTTTCAGCAGTGTCTGGTAAGTCAAGATCATCGTCTTCAACTTCAACATCATCTTTTTCAACTCTGATGATCGATTGCCTTAGTAAATCATAAGCTTCCGCAACGAATCTTGGAGTGATTTCTTCGGTACAGTTGGCTCTAGCAATGGCTTCTGATAACCTGATCATTGATTCTAATTGTCTGACAGTGATTCTATAACTGGATCTGCCTAAACCTTGTGCATCGTCACTTCTCAATTCCTTGTATCTTTCAACTAAATAATCTCTTGATTCTTTGGTCATTTTAGGTTTAAAAGTTTTGGCATATTGGATATATCTTAGCAATTGTTCCTTTGAATATGGTGAGTCAATAGCATCATCTCTTAGCATATGCAAATTGACAATGTGGTCAGCAAGTTGAGTGTCAATTCTTTCGTTACATTCGTCTAAAACAACAAAGAATAAATCAAATCTTGACATAATTGGTGCAGTCATTGTTAAATTACTTTTCAAACCAATCTTTGGGTTGTATCTACCTCCAATTGGGTTAGCAGCTGCTAATATTGAAGTTCTGGCATTTAAAGTTGCATGAATACCGGCTTTGGCAATGGAAATAGTTTGTTGTTCCATAGCTTCGTGAATGGCAACTTGATCTGTAATATCCATCTTATCGAATTCGTCAATACAACAAATACCATTATCAGCTAACATCAAAGCACCAGCTTCGATGGTAAATTCACCACTTTCTTCATCTCTGATAACGGAAGCTGTTAAACCAGCAGCAGTTGAAGCTTTACCTGAAGTGTAAACTGCTCTTGGTGCAAAACTGTTGACGTATTTCAAGAATTGTGATTTAGATGTTGATGGATCACCAACAATACAAACGTTGATATCACCTCTCAAACCAATACCGTCAACTGTTTGTTTATGGACACCACTTAAAAGTTGTAACAAAATACCCTTTTTAACAACTTCATGACCGAAAACTGCTGGTGCCACCGATGAAACTAATTTAGAATAAATGTGATCATCACCAACCATTTCCTTCAATTCGTTAACTTCTTGTTCTGATAGTGTGTTTAAGAAAGCTTCTTGTTCTTTGTCGGTATCATCTGCTGTAACTGCAATACCATTTTCATATTCACTGTTGTTGTTGTCTTTGGAAACCATGGAACAAACATGGGCTGCAAAGAATGCAATCTTGTAAGTTAAATCTCTAGCACCTAACGATTTCAAACCTGATATCCCAGAATTCAAAGCTTCTGCTGTGGATGCCATACCTCTTGCTCTAACAGCAGATGGCTTAACACCCGGCAAACCAAGTTGAGTAACATCAGGAATGACAACTTCAGTACCGGTGAATCTACACTTGTCACCAGGTTTGGCTCTTTCCACCAATTCACCTCTTAGAATAACGTCCAAAGTTCTTGGCATTGAACCAGTTGGGATTTCTGATGAGTTCTCTTGAATTCTAACTTTTTGCCAATCTAAGAAGGTTGATTTTTGAATGTTTAAAGTCCAAAATGCTTGATTTTCACAGTTTGGATTTGGACAACTTGTAGGCTCTGTAAACTTGAAAC
Source organism: Ogataea salicorniae (assembly GCA_030557545.1). Taxonomy (NCBI): domain Eukaryota; kingdom Fungi; phylum Ascomycota; class Pichiomycetes; order Pichiales; family Pichiaceae; genus Ogataea; species Ogataea salicorniae. Next base: position 177,753 of record JAKTPI010000010.1, read on the forward strand.
TTTGTTCAACGTTTTCAATTAATGTTTTACACATATCACATGAGAATGCACCTTTGTATAATTCTGGTCTAACTTCACTTGTTCTTGTAACTGTACCTGATATGGCCATCAACATACCAATGTTTTCTGCTCTTAATTCTCTGATTCTATTGATTGTTGGCAAGTTATAAAAAGAAATTTGAAAGATTCTTTCAATAACCGAGGTTTCTTCGTCATCTGCAATTCTAGTTGATCTACGCAACAATGTTGGCTGGGTTTGTTTGATAACACTTCTTAAACCGGTTAATAAGTATGGAATAAATCTATAGTACTGTGAGATGATGGCACTAGCCAAAATACCGTTTTCAATAGTCAATAAATGGTGGTAGTCGATATAAATTGTGGATAAATCATAATGGGCCATAGCAGCTATTTGTGCAACGTAAATCTTTCCATGGAATTCACTATCTTCAGATTGAATCTCAGGATCAACATACTCTTTTAAAAATTGTTCAAAAGCTTCTTTAACTTTTTCAGCAGTTAAATCAGTAACTTTTGGAATTGATGATAAGTCTCTTCTTCGTCTTAAAGCTGAAGGACCTTCTTCTTCGTCCATGTCTTCATCTATGATTTTCTGGGCTTCTTGCTGCCTTGCTTGGATTTCACTGACTATTTGAGAGGTCTGTGACTGAGTACCAAACCCTTGGGAGGATGGTAAAGGAGATGAAGCTAGGGTAGCCATTGTCTGGGTTGTTCTAGTTGATTAATCAATGGATATTGAACTAATTGATCTAAAGTGTTCAAATACAGTTGATCAAACAAGTATATAGTGGGAAAAAAAATAGTTACTAACTATGAATCCATCAACAGCGTAAAAGAAAGGAAAGTGAAACAAATTTTTTGGATTCGTGTCAGAGGTGAAGAAAATCCGACGCGTTCAATCTACCGGATTTGGGTATTTGCATTAATTAGGAAAATTTGCGGCTCAAATAAAACAGCACTCATTACATAATCAGTATCAGCCACAATATACACAGTGGCTAGTAATACCAGCCACAAAAGGAAAAAAAAAATTTTATTAAAGAAAAAAAATAAATTTATTGTATAATTGTTTTTTAAAATCCACTGAGGCAAGTACCATCCCTACGTTTTATTCAAGCTACTTATATTCCATACATACACATAGGTACACACACACACACACAATGGCAAGAAAGAAGTCAGCTACCAAAAAGGCTCAAGAAGCTGCCTTGAAACAATCAACTTCCGCTACCCCTGAACTAAAGAAAGAGGTTGAGGAACAAAAGCCATCTATTGATATCCAATCTTTGAAAGAAGAACTAAGAAAAGATGATTCTGATGATTCTGAACAAGAATCCTCTGAAGATGAAGACAACTACGGTGAACTTTTAACCGAAGATGTTGAAGAAGGTCTTAATAAAGTGTTAACCGCTATCAAAACAGGTGATAAATCCTTGTTTGACAACAATGTCAGATTCTTCAAAGATCCCTCTGAAGTTAGCAAAGATGAACAACCAAAAACTAAGTCGGAAAAACCAATTTATTTGAAAGATTACCATAGAATGAATTTACTTGATGGAAATGCATTTGAAGATGAAAATGGTCAAGAAAGAGATTGGCAAAACGATGGAGAAAAGACTTATGCCCAACAACAAAGAGAAGACAAGGATAATTTGTTATCTGAAATTAATAACGCTTTAGGTGATGAAGACGATGAAGATGATTTCTTAGTTAAAAAGGAAAAACCAACTAAAAATAGAGCTACTGAAGAACCACTCAATTTACCAGATCCAAATCAAGATGGTGAACAATTCTTACAAGCTTTCTTGGATAGTCATGCTTGGATTCCAAAGAAGGAAGAAGAAGCTCCAAATATGAATGAAGATGATGATGAATTTGATGAAGCTGCTGAAAAATTCGAAAACGCTTACAATTTCAGATTTGAAGATCCAAACTCAACTGAAATCATTTCATATGCTAGATCTCAAGCAACCATGAGAAGAGAAAACACAAACAGTAGAAAAAGAGCCAGAGAAAGAAGGAACGATGAAAAGAGACAAGATGATAATGAAAAGTTGGATCTCTTGAAAAAGAAGAAGCAAAAGAAGGTTAATCAAGTTATGAACAGGTTGAAGCAAATTAGAGAAGCTGTCGGTGATGATGTTTCGGAAGAGGTCATCACTAAAGTTTTTGGCGACAGTTTATTAAACAACGATTTTGATGATGCTGATTGGGATAGTAAAATGGCTCAAATCTTTGATGAACAATATTATGATGCCGCTGATAAGAAACCAGAATGGGACGAGGATGATGAAATTATGGGCGAATTCAACAAGGGTGAAGGTGAAGACGATGAATCATCAGACGAAGAAGTTTATGCTGAAAATGAAGACGAAAATGAAGACGAAAAAGAAGAAGACAACGGAGAAGAAGAGAAAGAAGAAAAGGAAATCGATGATGTTGATGAACCTAAATCAAAGAGATCTAAAAAGAAGCAAGATCAAATATCCAAAAAGCAAGAAAAGGGTAAACTCAAGAGTACAGCTGAAAAATTTGTCAACTCCAAGAGTGTCCAATTACTTGAACAAGTTGAAGAAGAAAGAGGTAGAAAGAAGGATAGGGAAGAAGTTACTTTCAAGTACCGTGAGGTTTCACCTGAATCATTTGGTTTATCAACTAGAGAAATCTTATTGGCCGAAGATAAAGATTTGAACGAGTTCATTGGTTTGAAGAAGTTTGCACCATACAGACCTAAGGACCAAAGAACGAAAGATAAGAGAAAGTATGCCAAGAAGAGGAGATTAAGAGAATGGAGAATGAAGACTTTTAATAGTGAAGACGGTCCTAGTATTGAAGATGGTGATGAAGATATCATCAAAATCCCATCAATCGTTGACGGAGGACATAAAAGAAGAAAGGTTACCAAATCCAAATCCAAATCCAAATCTAAGGGTAATAAATAGAGCAGCCGTGTATAATTTTGTTTACTATAATTTAATCAGAGTAATTTCGTTTATAAAAAGGTATTACAGTGCTATTAAACTAAAAGATAAAGAATCACGATCCTTTGGAATACTTATAAAAATACTAGAAGTGCAACGCGGCGCCATATTTTGTCAGATCTACTGATGATCTTTTAAAGATGTAGCTATAAGTTTAGAATGAATGGGTGATACTAGAACAAAGAACAAAAAAACACCAGGGTACATAAGTGATATAACCACCGCATACAAATATAAGTTACAATGAGTGGGTCTAAAAGAAGAACACGCCGAAGTGTAAGCGTGATACCAGACTCTGAAAGCTCATCATCTGAAGATGACAAAGACTTGTTTTTTGGCGTTACCAAAAGCAAAACAAAAACAGCTTTATTGCCATCTGATAAAACAAGAACAAAAAGAACAAGAATAACAACATCAACAAGAAAGACTCCTATAACGAGCACAGTACAGAATCTGTTCACATCGTCACCCAAACTAGACGATAAACTCAGTTTAGAACTTGGTTTTGATCTAACGTCAGCATTGGCCACAATTGCCCCAACAAAGACGCACAAAAAGTTGATGGATATGATAAAGCAAGAAGAGGAAATAGATCATATGATTGAACTTGATAGAGAAAAATCAAGGTCCAGATTGGCCGCTTATGATGAGATTACAAACACTTTAGAGACTCAGATTTGTTCCGAGGTTTATCATGACCGAAATAACGCTGACTACATCGAAGAATTGAGACGTACTTTAACGTTGCACAACGAAGAAGAAATAATGGATTTTTATTCTTTGGTCAATAAAGGAAACTATGGAGAGACACTTCCTGGGTATGAAGTTATAGGCAGCAAGGAAATGTTAATAACTAAAAACTCCACCTTTTTAACTAAGCAACTGATGATCCATGATAAATACGAAAGCTACTTGGATTATATTGCAAGTGAAACATCAGTTTCGAAGATCAAATCAATCAGTGAAATATCAAATGTTCAACATGAATGTTCCATTGATAATAATCTTATCAACGACTTTATGACAAACTTGGGGTTCAACAGTGATAAATTGTTACAGAAAACACAAGATGGAGACGATGGCCATTTGAATGTTGAATTGGTATTGGATAGCAAAAAAAAATTACCACCTACTATTTTACAAGTTTTAAAGCTTGAGATTTTGGTAAAGTTGATAATATCTTCATCCATGGCTCGTTTTACTGAAATCGACGAAACCTTTGACACTTTACTAAAAATCATAATAATACTGATGGCTGATGCTAGAATCAATGATCCGTGTGACGGTTCCCATGTTACTTTTGATTGGAATACTGAAAGCTCACTTGGTGTTTTGAACAAGTCATTGAATTTAGTAAGCCAGTGGTATTTCACTGAATCACAACTTGACAAATCAACCTGTTTTAAAAATATATGTTTGAAATTTATCAGTATATTGGATGCGTGTTTCTTGACACAGTTTCAATTGGTGTTTAGAGTCATTTACAATTTGAATCCACCTTCTGTTCCATTTCTTAAATATTTGAAAAATTGGTTGATGTTCTACTATGTCGTCAACCAAGACCATAACGACGTTTACGATTTCAATAATGATGAAGGTAAAATGTTGAAGTATAACAGATTCAAGAAATCATTAGCAACGTTTGATTTACCAACAGATACTGAAGTTAGTTTGACTTTATCTCTATACCATTTCATGAGGATTTTCACTAAATGTGAACTCAATAGCGTTGAATTGAAATCCAGCAAAACACACATAAAAGGTAGCAACATCAATCCAGCAGACTATAAAACAAACAAACATGCATATTATACAGTAAGGTGCCGTATAAGGTTTTTAGAGATGTTAATCATGAGCCATATAAAGGAGTTTGTTCAATTATCTAAACAACAAGCATCTATCTCTGATACTAAAATGACTACAAAGAAATCAGTGTTTAGCGTTGAGTATAGAGAGCCGTTCAATGAAATACACTCTGGTGTCCCAAGGGAAGAAGCACTGATCTATCGATTACGAGCCATGATACTTTCAATCAAAGCAACTTATTTCAAGAATTTTAAACATATAATAGTTCCTGTTATCACCGATTGCACTGCCATTTTAACTGCAATTGTATTTAGGTTAGATAAAGAGTTAAGTTCACCAGATGCTCTCTGAATTCTAATTACTTTTCCTTAGTACAATGATAATGCCTGTATTTTTATTTGAATAAGTTAGTTTTCTTTATATCTATAAATATATATATAAGCATAAATAAATAATTACTTTCCATACCCCCAACTTAGAATAGTTCAGCACAAGCATCCCGTATTTTCAAAATATCTCTAATGATATGAATCTTATTTGGATCACCATCATGTTCTTCACGTCTATTACCAACCAAATCAATCATATCTTCATCTCTTTCAACAAATTGAACAACCTTACCCCATCCGAACTTCCTAGCGGCTTCAACGTTCAACCCAGAATCATCAACAAAGTAAGCATTTTTAGGATCAATAACCCCAGCATCAATCAATGCTTTATCAAATGACTTCTTCATTGGCTTACAAACTAATGGGAAGTGTGAATAGTCACAGAAAGTCATCCCGTCGAACAAATCGCCCAAGCCCAAAAGCTTAATGACTCTCAAACCGTGAGTCTTATATGCATTCGTGTATAACCATAATCTATCAACTTTGCCTGATTTTTTCAAGTCAATGAACATTTTTCTAAGTTGTGGGCTTGGTTTCAAAATTTGGTCTAATGGTAATGCATCATCCACAACACTATTGTATTCCAATGCATCAATTTTATGGATTCTAACCAGTCCTTCAATTGCTAAACCGTACTCCTTGTAATATTTCATGTGTAACTCATGTGCTTTTTCATCATCTAAACTCAAATGTTTCTTAAAGAATCTATGGATGTAAATTTGCATCAAGTCGTGGATCTTAGTGGATCTTTTGTATAAACAGTTATCGATATCGAAAAAGAAAACAGTCTTGTTGTCTTGAGGAACAGGGCCAAAGTCATAAGTTAGTTTGATTTCAGGTAGATTATTCGCCAACTGGTTGTATTCATTGATTTCCTCTTGGTTTATTAGTTTCAATTGTGAATTTGATCTGTTTAGAATTACCTGTTCTTTCAACTTATCACTATCCAAGTTTGACTCAACCGAGGCCGATTGTGACATTAGTTTTTGTTCAATGTTTTCAACCTCTTGAAGATCACTGAGTCTTAATGCTGCCATTATGTTTCTGGATATTTTGTTTGTGTTTATAAATTGGATTACTCAGTGGTATGCTGATAATGTTGGTAGTATGCTATGAAGAGAAATGACTAATTATGTATATATCCGCTTTAAGAAAGATGACACACACACATGTAAACGATCCAATTCCAATTCCTGTTGTAATTATTGAAACCAGAGCGTGCGGCGGTCGGTGTTAATTAAAAAAAGGGGAAGCGATCCCTCAAAATACCCACGTGGTTTGTTAGCATTCTCAATTTGGTTGATTCAGAATATATTTGAAAGATTGATAGAGAAATGAGACAAAGACGAATGCAAATGGTATATAATAACACTATATAAACAAATTAAAATGAGTAACAAAAAGTTTGGAAACATATGTATCTATTTGAAGAATCAACTTTTGAAATGAAATCTATGATATCACTGCAAAACGAACGACTTATGATTGTAGTTCATCACCTTCCGTGGTATCTGACTTGAATGCACCACGACCACTATCAATCTTACTTTTATCGATAGTCATTGCTTCATCCATAAACTTCAAGAATCTTTCACCGTACTCGATTGGGGGAATAGCACTTATAGTCTCCCTACTGTGCTTGATACTTCTTAAAAAAGTTTCCAATCTTTTGAAAGTTGAATAGTTAGTCAAACAATCAATAACACCCATATAGTAGACCAGTGGAGTCTCTTCGTTATTTTCATCAGTGGCACGGATGCCTCCGTCAGCATCGGCAAAAACGGGAGAATAGGTCGTAGTCCTTATCTCTGGTGGGTCAAAGTTTGACAGTTGATTGGTTGGATCATAAATGGCTCCTTGATCCAAATAATGGATACCAACTAAAAAGGAGTAGTCCATAATGTTGAGCATTTCAAGTAGTTTGATATCTTTAGTTAACTGTTCGAAAAGTGCAGATTTCTTTATTGGTCCTAGTTGCAATTTATAATGATCCTCCAACAAGTTCAAATCTTTCAAGATTATCATAGCATCGGATTTACCACTAGCTTTAGCCTTTTCCACATTTGTCACTCTACCATGAGTTGAGCCCTTCAAATCAAACTTCATGTGTAGTTCTCTATGTGCAGGGAATAGATTATTCATCACAAGGAAATGAACTTTTTGAATACCGGTTTTTGAGTGCATTTTGAGTCTATGTAATCCATAAAATTGGGATAAAAGTGTACCAGAGTTTTCTTGAACGTAAGAATAGTAATCTTTTAAAACCCTTCTTAGCTGTCTATGTTCAGAATGATGTATCGTCTTGATGATGAACTTGTAGTCTGTCGAATAATAGAAGAAAGAACCACTTTTACCAGGAGAACCCAATTCTGTCAAACTGACCGTTTCTGTTAACGAGAGCAAGTAATCAGCTTGATCAATATTGAATTGCCCTCTCAAACAACGGAAAACCTCTGGAGCATAATCTTTGAATTTGAATTCGTACTTGGTTGAAGGGGTCATTGTGTTACCTTCCATATCAAAGATTAATTTGGATGCTTTGGTGAAATCCTGTTCTTGAATTGGACCAGGTAGTTTGGAGCATCTCGAAACAGCAATTCTTATACCGGTAATCATATTATAAGCCATGATGTAATTATGGTGTCCTTCAACCACCCTTTGACCTGGGATAACGTACCTGTCATCGGCTTTCATTTTAGACCGCCTTCTTTGATTACCTTTCAGATGGAATGAATTTGCTCTAGTAAATCTATGTTTAGGTGTAGCTGTTTGTGGGTTATTAAATCTATCACTGCCACTAACAACAGCCAGGTCATTATGTGAGTAAGCTTTAGGAATTGATATAGTATGAGCTTCATCGTAGCCATGTCTATCCATTCCACTAGAGTTTGCGGTTGTTGCAGTGAAAGCTGAATGTCTTCCAACTGTTCTTATGGTATCCTTCAGTTCTTTACGGTTGTTAGGAATATCTTCTATTGGAACTGGCCCTATGTCTTTCTCTGGAATCACCGTCGTATGGTGTAGGTTTGAGGTTGCAGGTGGTACTATTGGTTGTGGTTGTTCATCTTTTGTAAGCGGCGAAATTGTTGATGAGGTTGTCACTTCATATTTCTTTATTTTCATTTCGTAACTATTATATTTATCCAGTTGTTCAGGTTCGAAGCTTTTGATATCACCAATTAGAGTATTGATATCATCGCGTTGATACACTACCCTCTGTCCATTGGAATTGACTTCCTTAGGTTCCACAGTGGATCGATCATCATCTATATTACCATTTATCAATTCATTGATTGGTACCTGTGGGTCCTGTGGTTTATCCAATTTGGTTATTGTTGCCATTATATTATTATTATCGTTTTCATGTAAGGTTTATTGCAGTTGAATTTGAAAAACAAACGATACCTTAATCTGTAATTCAGTTGTTATGACTTTTAAAGTTTCTACTAAGCGAGAATTTTTTAGCAGGGAGAATCAAATAAAGTGATTCCTTCAAAGATAGAAAAGGTCTATATTGGCAGTGGCGTTCTGGAAGTGTATTCAGAGCCTTGATAATTATGAGTTGTTTGATTACTTGCATACAAATAAATACGTATCAAATAAAATGTCTAAAAAAAAGCCTTTTCTTCTTTAAAACTCATTATTTGTTTTTAGTTACCGCCACATATAGACCTTTACAAATGGGAGATGGTTACTATGGGATCCCATTTACGAAGGGACAATATGATATACTTAACCTCAGATCAGATCCTTCCTATTTGGAGATTCACCCACAACTATTACCTCTTTTCTTCCCCCAGTTCACCTCTTCTGTCTATTTTACTCCGGAGAATACATTGTACTATGTTTTTGAGATGCCATGCCAACAAACGCGTCTCACTTAGGTATCTGTGCCGTTGTTTTAGCACTTCTTTGACACGGTATCAACACGATAGTTCACCAACTTTACTCAGGTTGTCTTTGGACCACATCTCTGTGATAAAGCCTAAAAAGTTGAAGACCATAGAATCCACTCTATTGGAAAGTGAGACTACACCAAAGAAACAGAGGGCGCCAAGAAAGAAGAAAGTCAAAACAAATGAAGATGTCAATACCATTCAAGCTTTAGAGCCAAAAAACCTAGTGTCACCGGACCAGTTTGGAGATCAAGGCGGGAAAACGCTAGATAACTCTCTAACAGATTTCTACCAAGGAGTAAAAGATATAATTGATCACTATGGAAATAAGGAAGATAATAAATATGTTGTGTTAGTTCAAGTAGGCTCATTTTATGAATTGTATTTCGATCAAGCCTCTAAATTTGCAGGCTTACTGGGTTTGACGTTGACTAAAAAAAAGCTAAAGAATCAAGAAGTTGCATTCTCCGGTTTTCCTGATTATAAATTGGACAAGTACCTACAAATAATCTTTTCACAAGGACTAAAAGCAGTTGTCTGTGATCAACAACTAGATAAAGTGAAGAATGTTATTGAACGACCAATAAGCAGGTTGGTTACCCCTGGTACAGTTATTGACGATGGCTTGAGAGATTTTCATCGTACCAACTATTTGTTGAGTATTTCGTTTCCGGAAGACCCCTTCAAAAAAGAATATGCAAACTTGAAGATAGGCTTATGTTGGGTAGATGTTAGTTTGGGACAATTTTTTGTTTTAGAGACCAATTTCAACGATCTAATGGCTAACATAACAAGAATCAACCCAAGCGAGATTTTAATCAATAACTCCGTTGATGTTGAGTCATTAATAGGTGGGAGATGGTTTCCTGAATTGGGAGACTTGAAAAAATATTATGTTACCGGTTACTCTGTTCCTTGTACAAGGAAAAGGCTAAACGATTACGTTGACAGATTTGCTGACAACAAGAAACTAACTTATAGCCATTTGGAATCCCTTTCAACTAAAGAGACAAGTGCTGCAAGTATGATTTTGCATTATTTGGATGAATGCCTACCTTCATACAAGTGCAATTTTGAACTACCAAAGAGATCACTACCTGACACGCTAATGCACATTGATCCAAGAGCAGCACAAGATTTGGAGTTAACTGAAACAATTAGAGGCGGATTTAAAATTGGTGCATTGTCAAGGATTATTGATCGTACTGTTACTGATCCTGGCTCAAGATTATTAAACACCTGGTTGTTGGCTCCTTCAACTGACATTAAAGAAATTGCCAAAAGACAAAGCTATGTGTCTACATTTTTGAAAAATGAAACCGTCGTTGATGATATTATTTTGATTTTGAAAAGAACTTCTGATATCAGCAGAATTGTTAGAAGAATCGATAATGGCCGTGCAGAACTATCTGAATATACTGAACTTTCAGATACTATACTTTTGGTTGAAGAACTAAGATCCATGATCGAGCAAACAACCAACAAGCCATTGAAAAATATAGTTTTGCCTTTATTTGAAAACTTTGGTGGTTCCTCAAATATGCTGACGCTTGCTAATAGAATCAAAAGGACGATAAATCCAAAAACAATGTTTTCAAAACCAGATAACAATAAGTTAGATACCGACATTACGAGGAATACTTGGTCACTTCAACCTGATGTAACTCCCAAGTTGAAAGATCTGCGTGGAAGGTACGATAAACTATTGTCAAATTATCAATCATTGAACTCAATTTTGAAAAAAGAGTTTGTGAGTTATGGATACAATGGCTCTTTGAAACTTATTAGAGATTTAAGATCTTGGGAATATGTTGTTGAACTTCGGTCATCAAGTAAGGTTATTCCATCCATATTGAAAGAACATGATTTGATTTACAAAGAGAAAACTAAAACCTCAGTTAAGTTAATCAATGAAGAATGGAGTAAACTAGGACCCCAGTTAGTGAAATTAGAACAATCTATAACTTTGGAGGAATTACTGATTCTTGATGATTTGAGGAATTCAATACTAGACGCCAGCCATGAATTTTCAAAAGTGTCTCCGATCATTGAATTACTAGATGCCACCATTTCATTCACGTCTTTGGCAAGAGAAAAAAATTTAATATGCCCTAAAGTGGACAAATCTGATGTGTTTAAAGTTAAGGAAGGTCGTCATTTAGTAGTTGAAGAAGGGTTGAAAGGTAAATCTGTTGGTGTTGAGAACTTTTTTTCAAATCCATGTGATTTGAACTCTGCTAAAAGTTGGGTTATAACGGGACCAAATATGGGAGGTAAAAGTACATTTTTGAGACAAAATGCATTGATTGCAATTCTTGCCCAAATGGGATCCTTTGTTCCTGCTAAATCTGCACATATTGGGGTGATTGATAAAGTGTTTACAAGAGTCGGTTCATCTGATAACATCTATAGACACCAATCCACGTTCATGGTGGAAATGAACGAAACAGCAGTAATTCTAAGAGACTCTACTCCCAAGTCTTTGGCCATTGTTGATGAACTAGGAAGAGGGACGTCTACCTCTGAAGGTATTGCTATTGCATTTGCATCTTTGTCCCATTTAATAAAGACAAACAATTGTAAAGTTTTGTTTGCCACGCATTATGGTCCGGAGTTAGAAAAACTCATATTAGAAGATGAAGAACTGAAGGACAAAGTTGAGTTCTACCATACAAACTTGAGTAAGATTCAAGGTGGCCAGCTTCCTATCGATGAAAAAATCATTTTCGATTATAAGTTAACGAAAGGAATAACCTATCATTCACACGCCTTAGAGATTGCTGAATTGGCTGGCTTTCCTATAAGTGCATTGGATACAGCCAAGCACAGTTTTACAAAGCTAATAAAGTAATGAAGGTGGTAAGTGTTAAGAAAGAAAAAAGTTTCATATTTATATACTGTACATAATTCTATGATAATACTATATTTATCGAATGCAAACTACCTATAGTTATTCTGATTATTGTTATTACCGTAACCTGAACTTTATGGATCGTAATTGCTGTTACTTGAATTATTGCTATTGATATTCTGGTTGCCTTGACCAGGTGGTTGATTGTTATTCTGCGGATTATAGTGTAGTTGTTGCTGTTGTTGATTAGTTCCTTGAGATGCCATCATAGCGCTGAGTTGGGCAAACATTTGCATTTGTTCCATGTTGTTTGGTGGAGCCTGTTGTTGTTGTTGTTGCGGTTGCTGCTGATAAGGTGTTTGCTGGTTTGGAGGAGTATAGAAATTGTTATTTGGAATAATACCACTGCCTAATGGTTGTTGTTGATAAGGTTGACATGGGTTTGGTGCAGTTGTTACAGGGAATTGACAGCCCATGGATTGATTTATTTGACTAGCCATTTGGAAAAATTGCTGCATTTGTTGCATTTGTTGAATCATTTGAGATGGAACTTGTGGCATTTGTGGCATTTGTGGAGTCATACTAGGAGTTGGGCGAGGAGCAAATAAGTTAACTGGAGGAGTATCTTGTTGCACTGTTTGAGGGTAAGGATTGGCAGTTTGTGGTTTAGGTGGTTGAGTTGATCTTGCTGGTGGCAAGGATGTAAGTTGGAATTTGAAATGGTTTGGAAGAGGTGAACGACCTGGCGGCTTTTGATCTGTTTTTCCCTTTTTGGCTTGTTGACTTTGAGTACCATTCTCTTTTTCCTTTTCCTTCTTACCTTCCCTTCTCTTTCTTTTCTTTGAGGCTTTAGATGCAGCTTCTCGCTCATCATCCGAAAACTCTTGCTCTTCTTCAGGAATTTCCTCATCATTCCAGTTACTGGCATCCGTTCCTTTAATGGCTTTGATTGACTTTGTCAGGATAAACTGAGAGCTGGGAACAACATAGAAAACCTTACAACCTTTCTTATCTTTGATTGATTCAAACTTCTCTATGCTGTTGAATTTAACTCTATAAACAGGTGATTGGAGACGACCAAAAATCTCAAACAGAGGGCCAAGTGGAGTTCTATCTTCAAAACATAAGATGGAACCTTCTTTCAAAACTTTAAATTCACCAGTAGTGTTAGCCTTGATTAAAGCACTTTTCTCAACTAAACCAGTGATATCACCAACATATGCCAATGGTGCATCAGGATCAATGTTGAAGTCTTCTGCAAGTTCTGGGGCTTTCTCATCAATGACTTCATTTTTCGATCTGATTGGACCTTCGTCATTGTCACCTTCGTTGTCTTCATCATCACCACCTACACCAACAGCAACGTCATCTTCATCCATTTCTTCATCATCGTCACTCTCATCATCAGAGGAAGAATCATCAGAGCATCCTGAAGAGGAATCTTCATCTTTGCCATCATCATTAGAATCACTATCATCTGAATTTAGATCTGCTCCATCAAATTCATCAGAAGAGTAATTGAAGTCTTTTTCAGTGTTAAATATATCAACAGATTCATCTTTCTGTGGTTGAACCTCTTCATCTGCTTTAGTTTCTATTGATTCATCGTCTTGATGCGTTTCAGTAACACTTTCCTCTTCAATGTTGGATGTTTCGGCACTTTCTTCCGTAGTTTGCTCTATCGTTTCAGATTGTTCCTTATCGATTGACTCAATTGTTTCTTGATTTTCGGTGATTTTTGTATCATTTTTTATTGCTTCCTCAATTGAGGTCTTGTTATCTTCAACTGCCTTTATATACTCTGGCTCTCTTTGGGCTTGATCTGCAATGCCAGTAGCGACAATTTCTGGAAAAAGTTCATCAGTTTGACTTTCAATTTGTTCTTGTATGGATTCTTGATTTTGATCTGATTCTTCTGTTTTAGATTCGCCTTGAATTGGCAGATCAACTTGAAGTACAGCCAATGCTTCTTGTCTAGCCTCTTCAGAACTCATTTCATTGATTTGAGAATCCATTCTAGCCTTTGTAATTGTACTATCTACCACTGTATTGTGCTCTAAAGGATCAACTAATTTACCAAAAGATAAAAAGTCTGAAATGTTTAAAATTTTCTTTTCAACGTGCGGCTCGACTAGTGCGGCTTAAAGTTTTCTTTTTTTTTACCCGGCGCAAAAAAATTTTAAACTTTTTTATTTTTCACTTATTTTATTTTGTGTATATAGTTAACCTTTTTATCTTATCTCTATTTGTCTTATAGATTCATCAAACTCTTTGAATTCACATTCAATTGAACATCAATAGGAATAGTATTAATAATGAGTTTAACCAACAAAAAGAAGGCTTTAGACTCAAGAATCCCAGCTTTGATCAGAAATGGTGTTCAAACCAGAGAAAGATCTTTTATCATTATGGTTGGTGACAACTCAAGAAACCAAATACCTAACCTACATTACCTTATGATGAACTCCGATTTGAGAATGAACAAGTCAACTTTGTGGGCATACAAGAAGAAATTGTTAGGTTTTACATCCCATAGAAAGAAGAGAGAAGATAAGATCAAGAAGGAAATTAAAAGAGGTCAAAGAGAAGCGAATGACCAAGATCCATTTGAAGCTTTCATCTCAAATCAACAAATTAGATATGTGTATTATAAAGAAACCGAAAAGATTCTAGGTAACACATATGGTATGTGTATATTGCAAGATTTTGAAGGTTTAACTCCAAACTTGATGGCTAGAACAATTGAAACCGTTGAAGGTGGTGGGTTAGTTGTCATCTTGTTAAAATCAATGAGCTCTTTGAAACAATTATATACTATGACAATGGATATCCATTCTCGTTATAGAACCGAAGCACATAATGATGTTGTTGCCAGATTCAATGAAAGATTCTTATTATCACTAGCAGATTGTAGAACATGTTTAGTTTTAGACGATGAATTGAACGTTTTACCTGTTTCTGGAGGTAGAAGCGTTAAACGTTTACCACCAAAGGACGATGATGAAATTTCACCAAAGGAACAAGAATTGAAGGAATTAAAGGAAAGTTTAGCTGATACAGAACCTGCTGGTTCATTAGTCGGATTGGCTAAGACCGTCAATCAAGCTGAAGCAATTTTAAGATTTATTGATTCCATCGCTGAAAAGACATTGAAAACAACAGTCACATTAACAGCTGGTAGAGGTCGTGGTAAATCTGCTGCTTTAGGTATTGCCATTGGTGCCGCTGTTGCCCAAGATTATTCAAATATTTTTGTTACTTCACCATCCCCAGAGAATTTGAAAACTTTGTTCGAGTTCATTTTCAAAGCTTTTGATGCAATGGGATACGTCGAACATCAAGATTATGATATTGTTCAATCTACAAACCCAGCATTTGCTAAAGCTATTGTCAGAGTTGATATCAAGAAATCTGGCCACAGACAAACAATTCAATATATTTCACCAACAGATCACCACGTTCTAGGCCAAGCTGAATTAGTTATCATTGATGAAGCTGCTGCCATACCGTTACCAGTTGTCAAGAAGTTATTAGGTCCATACTTGGTCTTTATGGCTTCCACCATTAACGGTTACGAAGGTACCGGTAGATCATTGTCCTTGAAGTTAATCCAACAGTTAAGAGACCAATCAAATTCAAATGCCAAAAACAATTCACAAACTCAAGTTATATCAAGAGACAACAAGAAAAACACAGATGATTTAGACATAAGAGGACGTAATTTAGTTGAAGTCGATTTAGATGAACCAATTAGATACGCTCCTGGTGACCCTGTTGAATCATGGTTAAACAAATTACTTTGTTTAGATGCCAAATTAAGCAAAAACTCCAAGTATGCATCAAGGGGTTGTCCACATCCAAAAGACTGTAACTTGTACTACATAAATAGAGATACTTTATTCTCATACGATCCAGTTTCAGAAACTTTCTTACAAAAAATGATGGCACTTTTCGTTTCATCCCATTACAAGAACTCTCCAAACGACTTACAATTAATGTCTGATGCACCAGCCCATCAACTATTTGCATTATTTGGCCCCGACGTGGGTAAAGACGGTTTAGTCCCAACACCTTTATGTGTCATTCAATTGGCATTAGAAGGTGAAATTTCAAGAGAATCCGTTATGAGTTCATTGAGTAGAGGTGTTAGAGCCGGTGGTGATTTAATTCCATGGTTAATCTCCCAACAATTTCAAGATGATGAATTTGCTTCATTATCCGGTGCCAGAGTTGTTAGAATTGCAACTAACCCTGAATACATGGGTATGGGTTACGGTTCTAGAGCACTGGACTTACTAACTGATTATTTCGAAGGAAAATTCGCTGATATCAACGAAAACTCATCGATTAGCGACGATAAATTCTCTTTAAAGAGATTCACTGATAACGAAATTGAAGAATCAACTTTGAAAGAAGAAGTCAAACCAAGAAAAGAAGACAAGTTACCACCTTTATTCATCAACCTATCACATAAGCCACCACACCATTTACACTACTTAGGTGTTTCATACGGTTTAACACAAAATCTTCACAAGTTCTGGAAGAATGCTGGGTATACCCCAGTTTACTTGAGACAAACATCAAACGATCTAACTGGTGAACACACCTGTGTCATGTTGAAAGTTTTAGAAAGTAGAGAAAGTCAGTGGTTGAAAGAATACTCAAAGGATTTCCACAAGAGATTTATCAATTTGTTATCTTTCAATTTTAGTAAATTCCCATCAGTTCAGGCTTTAACAGTTATTGAATCCACCAAAGTTGAAGACGTTTCAACAACTTCTTTAACAAAAGAAGATTTGGATAAAGAATTTTCACCATTTGACTTGAAGAGATTAGAATCCTATGCTAATAACTTGATCGATTATCACGTTATCGTTGATATGTTGCCATATATCTCATACTTGTACTTCCAAGGTAGAATTACCAAAGAGATCAATCTATCCCATGTTCAAAGTGCAATCTTGTTGGCTATTGGTTTACAACATAAAGATATGGATCAAATCGCCAAAGAATTGAACATTGAATCTAACCAAGCAATGGCCATGTTTGCCAAGATCATTAGAAAAGTCTCAACTCACTTTAGAGCATTAATACAAGACTCAATTTCAAATGAAATGCCAGAATTGGAAGAAGATGAAGTTATCAAGGAAATGAACGGTGAAATGAGCAAAACTGTTGATATCGAAGACATTGAAAAGGAATTGGTTGGTGATTTGGATGAAGCTGGTGCTGAAGCCGTTAAGGATTTGAGGGAGAAGCAAAAGCAGTTGATCAATTCTTTGAACTTGGACAAGTATTCTATTAATGAGCATGGCAATGCATGGAGTAACAAGAAAAACTTAAACAAAGCCATTCAGTCAAAGGGTGTTGTTAGTTTAGAATCCGGTAAGAAGAAGAGAAAGACAGATGAAAATGCCGATTCAATTCACGATCAAGAAATGAAAGCTGTTGCCAAAAAGACTAAGAAGCCAAAAAACAGAAATTAAGTAAGTTTTAATTAATATTAATAGTTCTATATCAATTTAAACCAAATAGACTGTATATTTCAATTCTTTTTCCGTTAAAAATCCGAAAAAAAAAACACAAAAAGTAATGTACTGGGGCCGTTGCTATCTATACATATAATCTAAGTTAATCTTTGCAACTCGTTCAATATAGTGTCAATGACATCATTAAATAATCCATCAAACGAAGAATAATTGTCGTTATCAAAACTCTTTATATTCAAATCGTTTATCGAATGTCCGCTCAACGTAACGTTATTGTTCAACTTAATACTCTCTTCATCTTGCACGCTAAACAATTGTTTATGGTTATTATAGTATTCTGTCCAAACCAAGTTTTCAAAGTAATTTGGAGGGTCTGTCCAAACAACACCGTCATCGATAATGTACTCTCTTTTGTTTCTTCTTTGTTTCAAAGTTTCGTAACTAGTTTTGAAAAATAATTTAATGTCCATTAGTTTCATTAGTTCTTCGTTGTGATACAACAAAAACCCATCCAAAAACACAAATTTGATGCCTTTAATTTTATCCGCTAGTTTCTTGGTTATTTTACCCACCATTTCTTCTGATATGTTCATGTTCATGTCTTTTGACTCATTGGATACATGTTCAAATTGGTACCCTCTAATAGTGCTATAGTTTGATAATGTAGTGCTCAGCTTGTTAAAATCAATAGCATCCGGACAGTCCCAATTTAATTCGTTAAGTTCTGTGTTCATTGGAATTTGGTCGACCGGTTTATAAAAGTCATCTTCATGTAGTAGTATGGAATCTGTGAACAAATGCTTTAGTAATTTGGAGACGGTTGTTTTACCTGAGCTTGAAGCACCACTCACTCCTATAATAACCACTCTTTCTTGCCCTGACATGTTGAATTGTCTAATTAATAGTTTGTATATGAGTTTTTCCGGTTGATAATAAGTAGAAAATACCCCAGTTTCAAGTGGATCAATGACAGGGAGAATTTGAAATGACAACAAATCGAAATCGGAAAATCGGAAAGTTGCCGTTTTGGAACGCGAAGCTGTTTTTGCTTATTAAATCCTTTCAATCAACAGTTTTTCTTCTCTCTTTTCACAACTTGATCGACACCTTTCTTATATATTTCTGTTACAAACATATAAGCTTTAGATATTTTTACATATAGAAAGATATATACATCCACAAAGCAATATCTCAAAAAATGTCCGATCCTATCAACGCAAACCCAACCGTGCTTGACATCAGTCAACTACCGACAAGAAATACAGGTTCTTCCAAAAAGTCTGAAACCAGCAACAACCAAGAACAAATTGAAGAAAACTTAATATACTCTAACCTTTTCAACTTTTCATTACTAACACCGGTTTCTAAAACAGCACATAACAACACCAACAACAAAAACGATGAATTAGATTTACAAATTCCTGATTTACTAACCGACGAAGGTTCCGCAGATGAAGATGAAGAATACACAGAAGACCTTTCTTGCGAAACCGTTGAATCAATAGATGCCCAAGAAATTTATGATTTAATATCAACTATATGTGATCCAGAACATCCATTAACATTAGGACAATTGGGTGTTGTCAACTTGAATGATATCAATGTGACAAATAACAACGATAAACAATCTATCAACGAAATCCTAATTCGTATAACACCAACGATAACACACTGTTCATTAGCCACTTTGATAGGGCTAGGAATTAGAGTTAGATTGGATAGATGCATTCCAAAAAGATTCAGAATCGTTATATTATTGAAAGAAGGTTCACATCAAAGTGAAAACCAAGTTAACAAACAGTTGAACGATAAGGAAAGGATCAATGCTGCTTGTGAGAACGAACAATTGTTGAAGGTGATCAGCCACATGTTTAGTACGTGCCAGTAGATTGGCTATATGCTTTATCTGCATATATATATGGTTATATACATATAACGCTTGTAATGTATATAAGAGTATGTTTATATTTAGTTTGATGTTATGAAAAACAAATACAACAAACGTTTTGTCGCAAAAGTAATATAAACTAGTAAAGACAACACCCGTGCACATACTTTTTTGCATTTCTCTCAAAAAAAAGAAAAATTTTCCAGCGCAAAATTGAAAACCCGAAAATTGCTGAACTTTCAAGACAAGTTTTGAATTTGAATTAAAACTGATTGGGTTTGGAGGAGAAAGGGAAAAGGAGATTTCACTCTAGTGCTAAGTATTCATTAACTACAAATACATATACATATACACATACATACACAATGGTCACATTAACCAAAATCGAAGACGAAGAAGTTGTTGTTGCTCCAACCGATGAACAACAACCTGTTGCCGTCCCAGAAACAAAGGAAGAAGCCGAAGAACAAGAAGAAGTTGCCGCTGTTGCTGAAGAAGAAGAAGAAGAAGAAGACGATGACGAAGAAGAGGAATCCGATGATGACTTTGATGATCAAGATGATGACGATTACGATGAAAATGAAACTTTACTAGAAAGATTAGAAGCTTTAAAAGATATATTAACACCAGACCAAAGAGCTTATATTCAATCCACAGTTAGTAAAACAAAGACAACATTCCAAAGCTTGCTAAGTAAATGTGGTAATGGTTTATGGATCTTATCCACCTCCATGCTATTATTAGGTGTTCCATTAGCTTTAAGTATCGTTAATGAAACTCAATTGATGGAATTGGAAAAAGAAATGCAGTTACAACAAAGTTCAAACGAATTGTTGGCTCCTGGCTCAGAAAATGCTTTCCAAAAGCAAGAAGCTGGTGCTATTAGCCAATAAATGTGTATAAATTCCAGACATATATACACTGAAGAAAGAAAAATAAGCAGACAGAATGGGGAGCAGTGATTAAATTTACAAATACTACATATAGTTGATTGATTTGACTATATGTTGCTCTGATGTGTGCTCATCATCTTTATATTTCTGTTTGTTTGAAGTTTATTTTGCGTTTATTTTGTTATGACATTTGGAAAAAAAATTCAATTGTGTGTTTTATTATTACATTGCAGAAAGTTTGTCTATGCACACTTTTGGTTTTTTGAATTAAGTTTGAATTTTTTTTCTAAAGGTCTTTTTGTATATACTATATGATTTTGAATACAATCATTGAAAAAGATAAAGGAAAGGAAAAAAAGTTCAAAGAAAAAGACAAGTTTTATTTATATAGTTTGATGAATTCTCTTTGTAACCTTTGTAACCTTTGTAACCTTTGTAAAGCAGCAGCTAGTATCAGTTCGATAGAATATGATTCTAGATGACTTTCTTATGTTTGATAGTCAATGCATAAATATCCAGATATGTAGTGATATCGTTAATGATTTCAAAAATGAACATACCGTGAATACCAGCAGCTAAACCTAAGCCTAAATAAACAACAACTTGAATGACATCTTCATAAGCCATGCCAAACACATTTTCCAAAACAACAATTAAGAATATTTGAACAACTGGGATCAAACAAGGGAAATTAAAGTATGGGAATTTTTGTTTTGTTAAATGGTTAATGATGATTCTACCAACCATAAAAGCAATTGTAGAACCTATGGTTAGCATGATTGGAATTGAATAAATTTCAAGAATGGATTGATTAAATAAAAGTAAAGTGAAAACTGATAGGTAGTATGTGAAGAATGGTATTAAACCATTGAATGGATTTTCACTAATGTGTTCATGAGGGTTTGCTTTCAAATATTTGTTAACGTTATTCATTGCTGATGTAATGTTGAAATAAAGAACTAAACCACCAATAACAATAGAGCAATCAGTCGAGGTAATTAGATGATCAACTTGTAAGTGTAAGAAATCAATGTTAAAATTCAATTGGAACAAATTGAATTTCCACAGTTCAGTTCCATAAATTGCCGTTAAAAGGTATAAACCAGTTAGCATACAAATACCTTCAACAGGACCAGAAAATTCACTAAGGAATAATTTATGTGTATAGTATTCTTCCCAAGTACTTAAATAAAAATTGGTTAAACTTGCAAATTGTGAAATAACAATCATCCAAGTTTTACCTAACCCGGCCACTGATGCAAATATGAAAATTGATAGCGTTGTATTGATTGCATCGATACAGTGATCAAACAATTCACCCAGAGGACCCGATTGTTGGGTTCTTCTAGCATGGATACCATCACATGCATCAAAAGTTTGATATATGAACATAGTGAATGCATGCAGGATATAGTACCAAGAAGGGGATTCTTTGTTGAAATCCGGATCCATGTAAAACACGGTGAGTAATGAAATCAAAATGAAGAATAAACCAGATAAGGTCACCATATTTGGAGCCATATTTATGGGGAAGATTATTTCAAATTGAACCCAAAATTTCTTTAAAACATATTTAGTTAATAAAGATCTGTCTTCGGATTGATATCTGATTTAAGGAAGGTTAGAAGGCATATAATGTTGTTAGTAAATCATTGTTTCTTCAAAAACAAAAATTTCAAGTTATAATTAAAAAAAAAAAAAAAGAAGCAAGTCAAAAAGCAAACATAAAACAAAGAACACCCAACCCATTATACATTGACAAATTAAAGTGACTTACTTGTACTCTTTCAAATGAGTAAGATATTCATGAGGAATAAAATATCCCATTGTGGAAATAATGTTCAATTGTGTGTATATATGTATGTATTGAACAAAGGGTATGTTGTTAGGTGTAATATATTTACATGTTGATTGGGTGTGGGTAGCCATATAACAAGTAGTTCATAAATTGAAATGAAAAATACAAGAAAGCATGTGCTTTACGGATCAAGAAAAATCGGAAACTGAAAAATCTGCTGACGTAATTTACTATATACAGTGTGAGCGGCTTTATTTTCTTGATTTTTTTTCAACGGTTGTCAGTTTTGTGGAATACAGAATAAATATATAGCATTCGAAATAAATAGAGTATAATAAATAAAATAAATAAAATAAATGAAATAAATAAAATAAATAAAATAAATAAAATAAATAAAATAAATAAAATAAATGAAATAAATAAAATAAATAAAATAAATAAAATAAATAAAATAAATAAAATAAATAAAATAAATAAAATAAATAAAATAAATAAAATAAATAAAATAAATAAGCAATTTTTAGAATAAAGTATCTAAGAAATTTCTAGCAACTTCAACACCCAAGAAAGTAGCAGCGTTAGCAGGGAAACTTCTTGCCAATGCTGGACCAATACCAGGGAAGAATGATTTAATACCGTTCTTTGCATAAATCTTTTTAATAACGTTCTTAATACTGATCTTAATGTCACTTGATTGTTGAACAGATTTAATGGTATCGATTGGATAAATAACAACCCACATTGAAATACCCGCACACCCACCAGCAACCATAATTGAACTTAATGAAGCACTTCCATTTGGATCATTCTTCATAAATTTCATTTTTAGATATTCATAAGTAGCAAAATAAGCAGCAGAACCAGGACCATCTCTAGCTAAAGTTAAAACGGAACCTTTGTAAACAGAACCAATACCACCTGTCTTGTACAATTGTTTGAAAGTTTGCATAAAAGTGGTCTTTGACTTTGAAGTTTGCATCACAATCTTAATTCTTTCAAATGGCGCAGCAATCAAAGTTGTTGGAATAGCACTTAGGAACCCAGCAAAACTAATTTCTTCAATGGTTAATTTATCTTTATTAATGTCCTTGTTGGTCAATTTATATGTGAATTTTCTACCAACGTCATAACCCCAGAATGAAACTGCAAACATTGGTGTGACACCAAGTAACGGTGAACTAACACCTTTATAAAAACCCAATGGCCCACTTGTTTTTAAAGTACCTTTAATGGCACCAATTGTAGATGTATATTGATGGGTTTGTAATAAAACTTTTGTTAAATCAAATGGATGTCCAGTTAAAACTGCCAGAACACCACCGAAACCACCAGCACCAAATGACTTGATGTTATCGACTAAACCTTGTGAAACCATGCTTGTTCTTTTTTGGTTTAATTTTTTTCTGTTTTCTCTCTATAATTTTCTCTTTATGAGTGTTAATATATATATATCTATCTCTAACTAAGTGAAGTATGTTATATTTCTATGAAAACTAGGGACCCAGTGAAGTATTTATAGCTCATGAAGTTCGTTTCAAAGGAAGTTTTAATCTTTTGAATTACTGTTTTGGTCACTGCCTTTATCCATCTGTCACGCGCATGTGACTTTGCCCGGTGGTCCGTGCGGCGCGGACATTAAGAGAGGTGAAGATGTTATCCCTTTTTGGTGTGAGATCAACTTATTTATTACACAATTTTTATATAGGATTTTTACACAATTAATTAATTACTTAACATCACGCCTAACCGTCTCAAGCTCTCATCCTTATCGCAGATCAAGTCATTCGTAAATCCAACTAATTTATCTTCAAAACTTTCAATGATTTCAACTTGTAAGTCATCAACCAACTTATTCCAATCACCTCCATCAACATCATGGGATTCGTACTCCTTTTCATTGGATAATACATCCAATAACAAGCTATTAAATTCATCATTTAAATTCACAAATCTATTAATAATTTCAATAAAAGTATTGATTTGCTCAACATAGTAGTATCTGTTTGATTCATTGCCCATTTCGAATATTTTGGACCTTGTTATTGATTTGATATATTCGTAATGAATTTCTTTTAATTCATCAATTGTGAAATTACTCTCTAGTTGATTTACCCCATTAACCAGTAAATTAACATTAATGGTAGAAGTATCAATTGGGATTCTATTATTGACCAACCTTTTCAAATTTTTATTTGATTTCGTAACTTCAAATAAATCTTTCTTCTCAAATTTGAGTAACAACTTGTTATAATTTTTTTCGATAATCTCTAAATCAAAAAAATTCTTAACAATTTTGATAAACTTAATAAACTCGTTACGTAAAATATTCAATCTCTTGAAAGTTTTCAATATGAATAGTTTTTTCTTGCTTGTTGGTAGCTGAGACTTTATTTGGTAACTAATCTGTCTTTCAATCAACTTGAGGTGTTTTTTCCTCAAATAGTTAGAGTCTAGCCAACTTGAATTCAACAAATATTCAATTTTTTGGAATTTTAATAGGAAATTAAACATTCTTAGATATTCTTTCATATGAATTTCGTTCAAGATTAGATTTATTGGATTGTCAATTTGATAATCCAAAGTGAAAACATCCCAACCAATATTGCCGTGACTTATTTCCAAAATCCTAGCATCCAATCTATTGACTGTATTCTTATTGAGGTGCCTAACACTGGAATTCTCAATTGATTCTTGTAATATCTTCATCAGTTGATGGCCTGATAGCTTGTAAGATGATCCATTAAACAATTCCAAACCTTTATCAATCAATGAGTTAATGAAATCACCTTTACTCATCAATAAAAATGAGTGCAAGTTTTTGATTTCATCCAAAAACTTGAATTTATTAAATATTATGAAGTTTAAATGTTTTAAATAATTATTGTATTGTAATTGAATTGTTGTTTTCAAATTTTTGATGAATATATTGATGTTACTTAAAGATAGATCATTGAAAAGGTTTAAATATTTGTTTGAGATTGTAAAACACCATTCTGTTTCATCACAATAATCTCTTAAGAAAATCAAGGACTTACCAATTTGATAAATTAATTCACCACTATCTTTCAAGAAAGCTGGAACATTTGATGGTATAAATTGGTGATTGATCTGGCGTTTTTCATTTTCAGAAGCTATAAAGAAGTTTTCATTTTTAATATCATCACTGTTCAAGCTTCCTTCGATTAGCCAATTTTGAATCAAACTATAATAGGGATGAACACATGCTTTAAAAAACCGTATAGAAGCTTCTTTCAATAGAGGATCACCAATTATTGTATAGTTGAACAATAACGATAAGAATTCGTTAGGGTTCAAAAGTTCCAATTGGCCAAATAAAAAGTTTAAGAATCTTAGTTTGATGATTTCATCTAGTAATTTCACATGGATTAATTTTAATGTTAGATTGTTTGAATTCAAGTATATATTATTTATCAAATCAATATAGCTTAACAATTCAGTTTTCAAACAGCCCAAAAATGCAACTTTAACTTGGGATCTAATTAAAGATATTGAATCGTTTATTATTAAATTGTTCAATTTCCTGTAAATCAACGCTGGTTCAAACAGTTTATGAAGTAAACCTGAAGTACCAAAACTTATATTTGTTGGCAATTTGATGTGAGTGTTATTTTCAAATGGGAACATATCAGTTGTGGAGCCAGTCAAGGTAAACATTAGATTTTGAATGACTTCAGGTTCGGGTATTAGTCTATCGTTTTGATCAGGGGTATCATAATAAAAAGGAATTAGATATTCGCTTAATGGCCTACCCTGAAATGTACTGTTGTTATTGAAATGGAATGAATTAGTAGTTGTGTTTCTAGACGATGAACGTTGATGTTGTTGTTGTTGGGGTGGAGGAGTATTAGATGGAGAAGAAGAGGAAAGTCTGAAATGGTTTTGGCTGGTGTATGTGTTTGAGTCAAAGTTTCTATCCAATAATTGTGGTTGCTGTTGCTGCGGTTGATACACTCGATTGTTTTGCTGATGATGCCGTTGTTGTTCATCAGTGTTTACTATTGAATCCAATTGAATCAAATACCGCGATAGTTCGTCACGATCTTTAATCATTAGTAGTTCTTCAAAAGTCTGTTGTAATCTGTCCCAGAGACGAGTAGACCCTGTAAGTCGGATAATATATGTTTTTTGTGTATTCAAAGCGTTTATATATTGAGAGTTGTTGCTTTTTCCAGTTGGTACTCTATAGGAGGTTGATTGAATTAGAATTGCGTAGACATCGTCCGTGAGCTGTGAGATTAAAGTGCTGTTAAAGTCCTGGTGATACGATGCGACTATTGCTTTGATAAGCCTGAGTAAATAATTTTTGATGATTATATTACACTGTGACATTTTTATTGAACGGATAACACTATACCAAATGTAATAAATATATTAAAACGTCAAGATAAACAACAAGTAAAACACAATTTCAATTGATCCTTTTTGAAAAAGTTCCAAACAAAACAAAACAAAGAAACAAAAAACACACACACGAAAACAAAATCAACATCTGCCAATTTAAGATAAAGTGTCAATAATCTGTGGAGAAATCATCGAATCGTTTTGGACCCATTCATGTCCTTTTATTCGACATTATACTATAGAGATAAAACTGATTCAACTGTTCATCAACCAACTAGAGACTAATATATTTTGATTTTGGTATATATCAACATACATTACAATGACTTCTTTGAAACCTCTCAGGTTGATTCTACTGGGTGCCCCTGGTTCGGGTAAAGGTACCTTAACTTCAAGGCTTTTGAAACAACTACCTCAGATTAACTCAATCTCAACCGGTGACTTACTTAGAAACGAAATGAAATACAAAGACTCTCAAATTGGTCAATTGGCAAAGTCGTACATTGCAAAAGGAAATTTATTACCAGATACTTTAATGATTGACCTATTAACAAATGAATTGAAGCAGAGAAAGTGGTTAAATAAAGAATCCTCTTTTTTGTTGGATGGATTTCCAAGAACCGGAAACCAAGCCTCTTTATTAGATGAAACTTTATCAAGCAATGGATTAGATATTAATTTGGTTATTGAATTAGATGTCCCACAAGAAATTATCTTGAATCGTATTTCGAATAGATGGTGCCATCCTTCAGGTAGAATATACAATTTAGAATACAACCCACCAAGAGTTCCATTCAAAGACGATGTTACAGGAGAACCATTATTTCAAAGATCTGATGACAACCCGGAAACTTTTAAAAATAGATTGGATAACTATTTCAATGAATTACAACCAATTAAGAATTTCTATACTGATAAAAAAGTTTATGAAAAAGTTTCTGGTGAAACTTCCGATATTATCTTCCCAAAGTTGTTGAGTTTGGTGAATAGTAAATTTTCATAGATTGATTTTGAAATATACTTGTATATCAAATGTATAGATATAAATAGATTACGTTTAAATGCATTCGACAATTATAAACTTCTACTGTGTAATCATCTTTTATCTTTTATCAATCCCATTAAACCATTTTTATAAAACCGCGAGTTTTCTAACGCGATAAGTCTTTTGTCTCTTTGTGGTGTGGAAACGGCGATTGATTCTCGTATAACTACATAATTGACTAGTTAGCTGATACGTTTCCTTTAATTAGTTTGATATCATGGCAATATATTTAAAGGCTTGTTTGAAATGATATCCTTTGAAAAGTAATGAATTTATACCAATTAACCAATAGAGTTAGAGTAACGTTGGAATGAATATACCATAAAAGTAAGTCGTGCATTAATAAACGTAGATCATATTAATACTAAGATTCTTCCCACAGATTTCCAAGTTCACTCTCCTCGGTATGAATACAAAAAAGATCAATTTTTAGATACCGACTACACAATCAAATCATCTCTCCCTTTAAAAGGCTCTGTTACATTTTCTTAAACCCAACTACTAAATCATTTAACTTAACAAATAATCATACAAATATCTTGCAGGTATGATGTCTCATCATAATTCCTACCCGTCGATACCTGCAAATCTTGGACTTTCAAATAAGCAACCAGTCCAAGTAACCTCATCATCATCAACACCATCTACGTTTCCTCCAATTCCCTCCACCACCAGCACCAGCACTGATACCACAACGGCAACAGATTTTGACTCTGATACCAGAAAGAAAAGAGCAAGGTCAGCAAGGGCCTGTCTGGTTTGTAGAGAACGTAAAGTCAAATGTGATGTCACTCTACGATACCCTGGTAAATGCTCCAACTGTGTCCAGTTTAATATAAGTCAATGCATTTTACCCGAACCTAAAAAGAGAAAAAGTGCCAAAATTAAACAACTCGAATTGAAGCAACAAGAAGCCATATATAAAGCCAAAATTGAAAAGATAAATAACGAACCATCTTCAGATACCGACTCAACACCGGTAACTATAGTAACATCTTCACCAACAGCTAGTAAACCATCATTATCATCATCTTTCCGAGTACCTTCTTTCGTTTATCCCGATCCTAGAAGAGAATTCCCTGATTTGTATGCACATGAATTAGATCCATCAAAAGTACTTTTTCCATTATTATTAGAATCGATGGTACCAGAATACATGGGATCAACGGCAGCAACACCCCTTATGAAGCAAGTTGTTAATGAATTTTTTGAAGCAAAGTCAAAGAGAAACGGCACCATTGAATCCTTCAGAATAAATGAAAGCGATTATAATTATTTAAATTCACTGGGGTGTTTTTGTTTACCAACAGCAAAACTCTTTTGGCTTTATATCAATAGTTATTTTGAAAAACTGCATCCACAACAACCAGTCCTTAACAAGAAACAATTTTTGAAAGATTACGGATTCATGGAAAGCCCTAAAAGTTTGTTATTGATTCATTCTGTTTTATTTGCCGGTTCTAGGGTCTGTGAGGAATCAAATTGGACACAAGAAGAACGTGAAACTCAAGAGAGAATAAGTAAAGTTTTGAATAAAAGAGCAAAAGCTTTGTTTGATTTACAAATTGAATCTGAACCAATCCCATTACTTCAATCGATTTTAATCTTTGGTAATTATTGGGATTCACAGTTTATTACGTCGAGGTCAGGAATGTATTGGAATATCAAGATGGCAATTTCAGCTGCTCACTCTCTAGGTATTCATCGTAACCACGACAATTCATCCGACATGAGTCCAATGACCAAAAAATTGTACAAGAGAATTTGGTGGACGTTGTTTATTAAGGACTGCTTCACTTCTTTTACATTTGGTAGAGCATGGTCTATAGATCTAAAAGATTCAAACGTTAGTATGCTTGAAGAAGAGGATTTTGTTGATTCTTTAGAAGGCGAGGAAGATGATAACAAAGATCATTTGAAACCTGAATTGAACAAATTGGAGATTGATTTCTTCTTACATAGAACCAAGTTGTCTCAAACAATTCGTAGAATCATTGATAACCAATCGACCATCAAAGAACTTTCAGCAAAGAAAATCTCAGCAATCCCACTATTAAAAGAGTCAGACATGTTGATGGTTATGTGGTTACAAAATTTACCTGAACATTTACGTTTTTCAATTGAAAACAATGACAAACCAAACAATTTTTACAGTGCAATTTTGGCATTGGAATACTATTCAGTGTTATTATTGGTTCATAGAAGTAACATCTGTAGAAGATCAATGAATTCCAATGCAAACACTAGTGATCTGAATAAAGGTAAGGATAATCTTGATGTTTATCCATCATGGAGTATCACCTTCAAATCTGCACATATGGTGACTTTAATTGGTGATTATTTTTTGAGAAATAACTATATTTTCAAATATAGTAGTTTCTTAATATATTCCATGTTATCAGCGAGTGTTATGATGATTTATCATTTGTACAACATTGACAAAGACGCTTCCAAGCTTGCAAACAAGGCTATTCTGTCCTGTATGAATGTACTTTCTAAAACTGCTGAGAAATGGCCTGCTGCAAATTTCGCTTATTTCTATTTGAAAACTGTGTATGGTGACAAATTTAAACAGATGGGATTAATAAGAGGAATTTTAAATGCTGCAAACAAAGAAATTGTTAATTGTTCACAGTCAGATTCTGGTAGAAGATATGGTACTGCAGCTATATTGGATAAAAGTTTGGAATCTTATAGGTCTTCAAAAGATTTCAGGTATGCTACACCAACGTTAAGCGCCGAAAGAGGAACTTTGAATTCAACCGATAGAAAACAGAATACTTCAATAACAGGAACTTTACAACCGAATCTGAATTGGGTTTCCCCAAACAATAACTCAAAACCAACGACAATTACTGATTTACCAGTGACGACTATTTTTTATCAAGGTGCAACAGTGGATACTGGTGTTGTTAATCCAAAAAACAATCAGGATAATTCGAGGTACGTCACCAACCAGCTATTTTCCTTTGGATCCAAATCTTTATCAAGAACACCTTCAAAATCCTCAACTCCAACCCAACAACAACAGCAGCAACAGCAACAACCATCACTACCCTTACATCAGCAACAGCATCAACAACAACAACATTATCATCAATACACATCCACTGATTATTCCCACAGACATAATTCTTCAATGACAAACAAGAACGCGTTATCAAGAGCAACACCAAGTTCGTCGTCTACTTCATCAGAACTTTCTCCAACGTTTTCTAACTATTTAATACCTGATGCAATTGACGATAACTGGCTTCCATCGTTTGATACTTCAGCATTCCCTGCTGTTTTAATAAACAACGGCAATGATACAACAACTGCTATGAATGGTGTGAATAGTTTGAGTAATAATAACATGATGAATGACGGCAACGATACCGGGAGCTACGCCAACGCTATCAATGAAATTGGTATTGGTTTTGGATTTGGAGCTAGAGAAGATGCTCATGGAGTTGATGACTTGTTTGATCTGATGGGAAATGCCGATTTTGGATTTTATACATAAGAGAATTTGTTTTTTTATGTGTGTATATGTGTACATGTTTTTTTAATTACACTTTAACGGGAAACTTACATTTAATTTATACAATGTTTTTTTTTTAAATCGCTTTGTATAATTACACTTTTTCATGAGTGGTAGAAATAAACTAAAGGGGACTCTTAACTGATAAAAAAGCAAACAGAAAAGAAAACTTGAGGAGGAGAATAAAGTAACAAGAATAGTGGAACGAAATGGATAAAAAATGAAAATGCTAAAGAAAGAAACAGAAAATTACAAAAAAAACACAAAAAGGTAAAAAATGAAATGAAATGAAATAAAGTAAACTATAATAAAATACCATAAAAGAAGCAGTCAAACAATAGCATTCTTAAGCTCCAACTTGTACTTCCACAGCACTGGAAACCTCTTCTTGACCACCTTTAGTTTCTATAGCGGTGGTTTCAAAAAGTTGTGAACCGACAGGAATCGTCAACTCATCGCGAAAACCTCTTAAATCAGCTTCACTCAACCCAATAACACTACCAAACTTGTTGAATCTTTCCATGTAATGAACTCTCTTCTTTAATGCCATGTCAACAACCGCTGGGAAATAAGCTTCATGGTTATATTGGAAATCAACTAACCCATCAAATTCTTTATCTAATTGCTGAGGTGGACAAAATTGTGAGAAATCAGCATCAAAGACAAGTTTTTCTTTTGTTAATGGATCGATGAATGGATAGATCAACTTCAAGAAAGTTCTTGCCAAGAATGGAATGTTTGTTAATAAAGCTTTACCCAATCTTTCAGGGTAATGAGTTTGCAAGATGTGTAAAACTTGCTTACCCACACTTAATGGTGGTGTTTTGGAAGTTTCAACGTTGGATGAAATTTCTGGATGGTTTTTGAAATCAATTAAAAGAGCCAAAGAATCTTGTCCCGATGGCATGAAATCAATGCATCTTTCCAAAAAGTAAACTAAATGTTGAACTTGGGTAAATGAATTCTTGGTGTTTTGACGACCTGGCTTTAAGTATAAACATGGTCTTGAATCGTTATCAAATCCCAGAACAACTTCTTTACCGGTTTCGGATTCTTTGGAGATAAGGGATGGAGTGATGGTGTTTTTCGTATCATCGAGTTGATAAACAATACCAAACTCTCTTCTCCAACTAATAGTGCCTTCAATTCTTTTGATAGCATCATCAACAGTCCATTTAGTAGCTCTCAAGTATCTAAGTATACACTCTCTTGTTAACCATGCTTTTTCATCAGCGATCAATGGTTCTTTAGCGGCTGTTGAGTGATTGGTCTCAGAGACAGCAATAACTAAACTTTCATCTTGGAAATACCCTAGCACAGTAAGGTACTTTTCAAATTGTGCTGGTGTAAGTGGAGTTTCAGCAGGTGGGTGGATATCGGCTGGTGGTGACTCAAATGGGACATCAACTTTGATGTATTCTTTAACTGGTGTAGTTGGTTCCGGTGTTGCTTCTTTCTTTTTGCCGAACCCAAACATGTTGTTTATATGTATATATGTATATGTAGTATTTGTCTTTTGTGTTTTTTTTCTTCGATAGTAGATCTATCTATTGTATTATAAAACTATTTGGAAAACTTAAACGGACTTTTTATCTAAGTAGTAAAAGGGTTGCTGTAAAAGAATTGAAGTTATCCCGAACTATGAACTGGTAGACGGAAGCAAATGGATCAAAAAAAAAAAAATGAGGATCTTTATCTTTTTATTGGATTGTTCCGCGTTTAAAACGCGTTTTCGGAATTAAAGCTCGGTCCGGGAGCATGTCACAAACCCGATATCAATCATTAATAATCACCCGGTTTTACTTCTTTATCCTTATTTGTTAAAAAAAAAGAATAATTAGTTTTTCATTTTTCATTTCTTATTTTTCATTCTTTTATTTTAATTAATTATTAATTAATATTACTACATATCTGTTAAAAAAATATCTTCTTCAATTTGTCCCTTTTTCTCTTCTCCTTGTCATCCTTAGATCCGGAACCTGCAGAGCTTGAATGACTACTTGGTCTTTCTTGTGATGATTCAAGTGGAACTTGCATTTTGTTAACTACCTGCTGCTGCTGCTGCTGCTGTTGTGGTTGTTGTTTAGAAGCTGGCGGTCTTGATAGATCAGAAAGGATCGTAGGAACTCTTTTCTTAATAGTTTTTAAATCCATTGGGAATTCAGCAGTTTTACGGTCTTCGTCAATCATTGTGATATCACCAAGTAATTCTAACGTTGTATATATTTCATCCGTACCAACAAAAATGTTCTTATTCACCTTTGATTCCAAAGAAGTAATCATACTAACTTCAGAATGGGTTAATCCACCAGCAACAAATATCAACATCTTTTGCTTTGAAAGATCGTTTGTGGAAGTTTTAGAACTCTTCCATCTAGGTTGATTTCTCACTGGTTGTTGATATTCGGTATCTAGGTCTTCAATTGGAGCACCTTTCACATATGGGAAATCTTTAAATGGCTCGTCGTCATCATTGTATCCATTCCCATTGAAAACTTCAGGTAGTTTATTGTATCCAAGTCTAGTTATAACATTGGCAAAACTTGGAACGTACCTTTCTGTCAAATCATCTGTTTGTTTCAATTCATGATATGATTCTCTTTTAAATGGTTTACTTGCTGGAGTTGGCTTGAGTAATTTCAATCCCAATTTTTCAAAATTCTTGAACAATTTTGTCACATTGGCAACTTTTTCAGGTAGACCCATTAAACAAAGTTTTTGTAAATCAGCTTCAATGATACCACCTCTATAATAAGCGTATATAACCAACAATCTAATTCTATTGGTCATCTCGATTTTAGGATTAACCAAGCATTCAACCAATGCATCTGTGACAGGTTCAAACAAATCCTTTTCAGGTCCTAAATTAGTAGCAATTTGGCCTTCAAAAGCCATACAATCTCCAACATCTTCAACTTCAAGAAAAATTGTCTCGATTTTTTTTATAAACTTATAATGCCCCACAATTTTCTGTCTTTTATCCAAATGTTCACCTTGTGTTAATGTAGCATGAGCAATATCAGAAACGTACGTGAGTTTACTCATTTTTTCATCTTCAGCTTGAAGTTCACGGTAATGTGCTAGAATGGCTTTAGTGTACTCTGGAACAGTTAGATCTCTCAACTCAGAGAAAACCGCATCGTTTCTATCAAAATGTAACTGTTTTATTTCGGTGCCATTTTTCAACTCCACTTCATACTCGTATGAATAATTATACTTACCCCTTTCACTAACAATTTCTTTATCCATAAGATCAAAAATTTGTGAACTATAGTACTTGAAATGAGCAAATGGTGACATCAAATCCATTGTACGATCTGCAACAAAGAAAACAGTCTTGCTATAAACAGGAGACAAATCTGGATTGTTTCTATAATATTCATCAAGCTGTTTTTGGAATTCGTATGCTATTTTCTTAGCTGCTGGACTGTTGAAGTATCTGACAGTTGGGTACTCATTTGTTATAAGACATAAACTTAACATCGATTGAACTGAGTTCTCGATTTGGTTGATAGTTAAATCAACACCTAGTTGTTGAGAATTATAGTAGGCTGCTACAGAATAATGGTTCCCTGTCACATAAACTCTGTTGGCTAGTGGGTTCAGACTTAAAAACTCTATCTTTTCAAATTTACCACCACATGAAGCCATCAACATTTGATTCGAGGTCAATGTTGCTTTGGTTTTTTTGTTCAATCCGGGGAGAAAACAAACGATTGATGATTCGTATCTTTGACCTTTTGAAAAATCAGCCATTAAACAATCTATGGTGTATGGTCTTGTTGGATCCAGTATGTAAATCGCTTGATCTCTATTTGTTGATCTTTTGTCATTATCAAGTTTGTTGTATGTGTATGCGTAATTGAGCACATCTTTACCGAGTAGCTCATTGACTAATGGGTAAGTGGTTTCATCCACTATAAAGTGCCTATAGTTTGACTGGTATTTCTTGAGAGTTTTAATGAGCTCTGTACGTGTAAATAGATTAGTATATGAAACGGGGTATTGGGCTGGACGTGTTGCTATTCATTCATAAGTCGAATGGATGAGGAAGAGCTGAACATACCTAATTTCTGTAACTCATACAAGGACATTGGTGATGTAACAGAATTGTGCCAACTTTTGGTTTTACAATAGGATTCAGTTTGATGTTAAACTTTAAAACTGAAACTTGTTGTAGTGTAAACGAGAGATTAGGAACATTGACAAGTGGAACTCTCGTTCAGTCGTTTTTGTACTGATGTGGAATCGATTTGCTTTGAAAAGAATCGGGGGTAGACAGAGTCACGTGTGTTCCCGTTGATTTATGCAAATAAACAAGTCGATAGACTCATGTATAGATCAAAAATATCCGCTAATAATATCACGTGACTAATTGGCGGATAAAACCTTATCATTTTCTTATCGCTCGGGAGATCTGCGATCTGATCTGTTATTAATTCGATTCACTGATAGTGGGGGGTATGTACATATTTATACTTATATATCTCTTGAGACCTGTTTTCTCTACTTATAAATTATTTCTCATTTTATCTTACCCATAAAAGTCTTTTTCTTTATATACATCAATACCATTCATCAAAAAAAAGCAGGATATAAAAACCATGCTAGTTGATTTTGTTAAGGAGAACCAATTGGAATTGCTCAACTCCTTATTTGTTGTTTTAACTTCCTACCTTATCTACTCCTTTATAGTGTATCCACTATATTTACATCCATTATCAAAGATACCCGGTCCTAAAATATGTGCCTTAACAAGATACTGGATTCTTTACATCAGTGGATCCCAACAAAGAAACAGGTACGTTGAGAAATTACACAACATCTATGGCCCAATCGTTAGAGTTGGTCCATCAGAAATTGATGTTTGTGAAGCAAGTTACATCAAAGACATTTATGTGAACAACTTTGATAAAACCGCATTCTACGCACAATTTTCCAATTATGGAACAAGGAACACTTTTTCAACCATTGATAAAGCTGTTCATAGAGATAGTAGAAAAGCAAGTGCCAAATTTTACTCCAAAACAAACATCATGTCTGAACCTATTCAACAAAAAGTTAGAAACATCATGTCTTCCTTACTAAAAGTGATTGATGGCAACCAAAACACCGAAATTAATTGCTTTTATTTATGGGCAATAATGGCAATGGATGGTGTCACCAGCTTTTCATTTGGTGCCAAGTACTACAGACCATTACTCACGGACCCATTCAACTTTGGTACGATGATCATTGACAACTTTTTGCATCAATCATCGTCTTGGTTTTGGACAACCAGTATGCCAGAATGGTATAATTATGTTGTTCCAAAAAGTGTTGGCAAATCAACAGAGATCGTGAGTAAGTGGATTGCCGACCAATTTGATGAATCACTAGCCAATGTGGATCACCACGAATGTGAAACTTTAGTCAGTGCGATCTTAGGTGGTTCCAAAAAGAATATGTTTGATGCAATGAGAGCTAAAAGTGAAAGTTTTGATCATATTGCAGCCGGTCATAACACCACTGCCACTACTTTAAGTTACATCTACTACGAATTGGCAAAAGACCCAATTAAGCAAGATAGGCTAGCTAAGGAATTAAAAGATTTCAACAACGGAAAGTCAATAAATGCAGACAACTATGAGTCATTTTATTATGTCGATATTGAAGATCTACCATACCTATCAGCTTTAACCAATGAAACTTTCCGTAGATATGCTGCCATTCCAGGTCAAGAACCAAGAGTGATTCCTAAATCTGGTTTACAATGGAGGGGCTCTCCTCAAACACCACCTTCCTTGATTCCAGGGGGTACAACAGTAACAA
The DNA here is from genome assembly GCA_030557545.1 of Ogataea salicorniae. NCBI lineage: Eukaryota > Fungi > Ascomycota > Pichiomycetes > Pichiales > Pichiaceae > Ogataea > Ogataea salicorniae. The sequence goes on from JAKTPI010000010.1 coordinate 214,506, forward strand.
TGCAACCATATTCATTACACCGTACTCCTGGTGTTTTTGATTATGCCAATACATTCAACCCAGATAGATGGTTAATCGACGATGAGGAGAAATTAAAAATAATGCATAAACACATGATGCAATTTGGTGCTGGATCAAGAATGTGTATGGGTATGCATTTGGCCATCTGTGAAATTAAATTGAGCGTTGCTAATGTTATCAGTAGATATAGAGTTGAATTAGTTGATGGCTATGACTATAGAAAGATCAGACAAAAGGATATTTGGACAACTATTCCTGAATCTACTAACGTTCCCATTATATTCAAAGCTCGTTGTTAAAATTCCAAAAAACTTCCTTAAGGTAAATGCATTCCACCATCTTTTATTTATTATATTTTTATTATTCCTTTCTATTTTTTTTTTTTTTTGGTATATATATTTACATATCTATTAGTGTTTTGCAATTATCAATTCAAAAATGGTCACAAATTCTCAGTTATGAGCGTCTAAAATTAGAAGGGATGTTTTTCGTGATCAGACAAAAAAACTTTTCTTTATATCATCATCATCATTAATTACTATAAACATAGTGTTCATTAAATACTTAAGAGGTATGCTCCTCAATAAGGTCCTTCCAACTTTCCATAATCACCACTAAAGCTTCAAGTTGCTTACTCTCCATCTTTTGATATAATCCAATTAAAATAACCGACCAAAACTTGTAAAACTCAACCAATTCACTGGTGTCACCAGGATCACGACAATATTTAACAAGATCATCCTCATGATCACGTTTAATGACTGTCAATGGGTTCAAACCAGAGTCTGAAAACTTGATGTTTTTGAAGTATTCCGCAAAAGCAGACCCGGCAAATTTTCGAAGTGTTTTAATGCAATCTTCAAGGGTGTTTGTCTTTGAAGGTATGTATCCGAGTAATCTACAATCCTCGCCAAATTCAAATTCAAGAACGTGGTCGATACCGCCTAATGTTAAATCTTGGACTTGTTTGTATATCGTGTGACATGATTCGTCTAGAGTTGCTGATGGTTGAGAAACATATATATCGTCAATCATCATTCCATCATCAATGCTTTCAGAAAAAGAGGGTTGTTCAGCTAATATTGGGGAATCCTGTCTGGTGTTAAGTTGGCCTTTATTGTCATTGCTTGACTGCATTGGATAATCTTCCTCATGGTCATCAATAAGGTTGCCACCGAGCATTTGTCTCGTTTTTCTTTCGTCTATGTTGAAAGCATTTTCTTCAACTATTTTATTGGCGATCAATGCTGCACTCATATTCGGTCTGAATGATATGGTGGGTATACTGTCAACCAATGCCTTGACGCAAAAGTTCTTGTCATTAGACATCAAAATAACCAAGTTTGTTGGATATTTATCTTTGAAGTATAAGCAGCAGTCTAAAATAGCATCATCTTTAGTTAAAAATGAGTCTAGGATCTCTTGGGTTCTCTGGCCACGTACTATGGGGTCATTATCGTGTAATAAAGCATAACACCAGTCAATTGCCTGTCTTGCTAGTCGACTTAGATCTTCTGTCTTGTCAGACATTTTCAAGCCGTCTAATTCTATGATCACTTGCTTAGGAATGATTATTTTGTAAACGTTACTGTATTTGTTGCTTATTTGTCTCAGTTCATCAAGTAAATGAAGGTGACTAATGATGAAATTGGTGTCTACTATTAGGAAGATATCTTTTTGTGTCGATATGTTGTACATAAGTTGGACTTTTTTGTAGTCCTGCTCGTCGTTGATTTGATCATAATCTGCAACCTTGATAGGAGGTGGTGACAAAATCTTTCTTGATGAACATTTATCTGCTATGGGTATACTGGATGTACTTATTCTTTTATCAGCGACCCACCTAGTAATTCTATTCACCTCTGTCTGATCATTGAGATCCATAAGGTCCATGTCATTTGTTGAAGTTGACATTGTCGTATGCTTCCTGGCCTTCCTTAGAGACTACTAGGCCAAATCAATTAAAAAATATTTGTAGGTACGTATTAAGTATTTGTTGATGTAATTATAAGTATCCCAACCATGTCTTTACACTTGATCTCCCTCCATCACCTTCTCATCTCCATTAACACTCAGAAAGCTCAAAGAACCTCGATTACATCTTGAAACAAAAACACCACCAGCCTCATTCTTACACCAGCCACTATTTTTATTTTGTTTTTCACCAGCCATGACACTAAACTCGATCCAAATGACAGAGAAAGAAATCAAATCGGTGCTATTGCTGATTTCAGTCTTATTGAGGATATGATGTCAAACGATGATTACTTTGCGTCTTATATTAATTCTTGAAACATTAGATCCAGAGTGTAAAGTCAAACAAGCAAGATTATATACAAACCTAATACCCCAATTATATCAACAATGGCTGGCGAATGGACTGTTGACCCAGACAACCGTAGAAAGTTAATGGCTTTACAAAAGCAAGGTGACAACAAGAAATGTTTTGATTGTAAAGCTCCAAATCCACAATGGGCTTCCCCAAAGTTTGGTATCTTTATCTGTTTAGAATGTGCTGGTGTCCACAGAGGTTTGGGTGTCCATATTTCTTTTGTTAGATCAATCACTATGGATCAATTCAAACCAGAAGAATTGTCCAGGATGGAACAAGGTGGTAATATCAACTGTGCCAAATACTTCCAAACCAACGGTGTCGATTTATCCTTACCACCTCAACAAAAATACAACAACTATGTTGCTGAAGATTATAAGTTGAAATTAACCTCATTGATTGAAGGAACTGATTTCGTCCAACCTGACCACTCTAACGAGTCATTACCTACAAAAGGCTCCTCCTTACCACAACAAGCTTCAGAATCATCTGCATCGTCAGGAGGTAGTAGCTCTTTATTAGAATCAAGACGTGGAACCCCTTTGCAATCAGGAAACCCACAAAAAGCTCAAAACGAAACATATTTTGCTTCTTTAGGTGCCGCTAATGAATCAAGACCTGATCATTTACCTCCATCCCAAGGTGGTAAATACCAAGGTTTCGGATCTACTCCAGCACCATCTACTTCATCAAACAAGTCATCATTATCAGGATTCACTTTAGATGCTCTACAAAAGGATCCAATGGGTACTTTCACCAAAGGTTGGGGTCTGTTCTCTTCAACGGTGGCTAAATCTGTTAAAGAAGTCAACGAAACTGTGATTCAACCTGGTGTGAAACAGTTGGCTGACCAAGATTATGCTATTCAGGCTAAACGTGCCATGGAACAATTTGGTCACAAGGTGCAAGAAACTGGACTTACTTTACAACAACAGTTTGATCAGAAAAGAGCTGCTCAGCAAGGTAACGGGCAATACAATAAGTTGTTTGATGGATTAGGAGAAGAAGAAGAATCTTTGGTTCCTGCTTTTGGATTAGAAAAGCCAAAGGAAAAGACCAAGCTACCAAGTATGGGAAATAAAGCTAAGAAGGAAAAAGATAGTTGGGGTGAAGATGGTGAATGGGAAAAATTCTAGAATATTACATCTTCAAATGTTGCGGTATTAGATTTGTTTTGTTTCAATCATGAATCCATCAATGATGTATCTTTGTTTTCTTTGTTATATTCCCCACACTTCTCCCTTTATATAGTTTGCTTTTTGTTTCATCTATGAAGGCCTTTTGATTATTATTCAACTTGTGTTTGTGTCTCTGAGAAATCATGTGTTTTTCTTTCTTTTGCTTGTGTGTTTTCCTCAGTTGTTCTTTTCTGGATAGTTAATTACCCCCTTTCCTTTGACATGATATCACTTTATGATGGTATCTTGTCGTTTTATAAACAATGCAATATTTTAATTTCTGTATATCTTCAAGATCAATCACAAAATTGTAACTCTCCTCAAAAGGTAGTCCGACTCCCAATTGAAAGTAAAAAGCGCTAACATTTATATAGGGCATCATTGATATCACAACAGAACTCACAAACACTAAGCTTTATTTTAGCATTATTGGCCTTTGAATTCTGTGAAAACAAATTGCACTTGGATTGAGTTATCATGAGAAACATACACATACACGTTGAACAAATTGTTTTCTAAATCTCCAAAGTTCAAAAGAACATTAAGAACAACTGTAACCCAGTTGATCACACAACAGCGGCATACAAGTCAATACAAAATGGCAACTATTAAATTTAATTACATACGCCCAACCATGCCTGAGAAGGATGGCTTATTATCAGCAAGTAATCCATTTGATACGGAAACATCGTTCAAGGCAAAAGAAATATCATATTATTCACAAGTTTCACTATCATTAGTCAAATACAACAAGGATGAACTACAACCTTTTCATATACCGAAAAAACTTGTCGAGGGTGACGCCAGAAACCAAAAGTACTTAATGAATGTCAAGAATGGAGTGAAGAATTTCAAACCAATGGTTTTCAGTGAAAGTCAATCAAGGATTGGTAATTTTTTAGCGTGTATTATTAATCATGAATACCAAACACAAAAACAACAGAAGTTGGAAAATAGAATAACCAGTAATGCTAAAATATTGTCCCATAGTGGACTTTTCAGTGACATTGTACTCCGTGATAAAGACAACTACATTGTGATTCCATACCAAGCACAGTTAATTTTTGCAACTACCAATAGAAGAGTTGGCCAAGACAAGTTATTTTCATTCATTGGAATTAGATTTGAAGATATGTTGAAGACCCAACCAACCATGAAATCCGATGATATAGTTACTTATCAGTATAAGCCAACGTTGGATAACATGAGTCATTATAAAAGTATGGTTGAGATTGAGTTGAAAAAAAGTGGATTGATGTGTCAAACCGTCATTGAAGTTGATGTCGCAAACCCATCAGTGCAAGGTAATGACAGTGCTGATCCGTTGACGCAACATACTGAAGTGAAGCTTGTTTTAACACCTCATGCAACTAAGGCCATCAACATGGACAGAGCACAGTTGCTGATGTTATTGCGCTCATCGGTGAATTCATTCGGTAAAAAATTATTGAAGTGGGTCTTACAATGTTCATTCGGGTCCATGAACCATGTTGTTGTTGGTGTTAGATCAAGCTCGTTCAATATTACAGCTATCAAATGTTACGAATTAAGCGAGTTGGTTGAGTTTCTAAGGCTTCATTACCCAGTTGGGTATTTCAAGTATTTGAACTCTGTTGAAATCGCTGAACGTACTTTAAAATGGGTTGTTGAAAGTGTTAAGCATAATTGCGTTTACAGTTTTGATTTGTCTCAAGTTACTTTGACCGAGTATGGACCACAGAGCCAACAATACACACAGTTGCGTAATAATGTTCTAACTAAAGAGTTTATCGATTGGAGAGAGAATGGTGTTGTTAGTGAAGAGATGCAAAGAGGAGAGTACAGTGTTTGTGAATCAACATCTCAGAAAAGTGTTAACACGGGGCCAAAGACGTATAGACAAAAGAAGAATAATAATACAAAGAGCGATAACGGCAAAATGGGTGTTGAGCAAAAGACAAAGAAGGACAACAAGCATAGTACAAAGAATGATAGCCCTAAAAAGGATATTGAACAACTTACTGGTGGTTTGAAAAAGTTGGATATAGAATGATTATGAACTGTTCATGTAGGATCTAATTAACTTCCCATATAGAAACTTCCCAGCTGGGAAAGTAGTGAATGGTTGGAAATTTGTGCGGCACAATGACCTCACTTTTAATTTAACAGTAGTCAAGGAAGAGCACATAGAGAAGCTAAACAACCCATTGAAAACAGGGCAATTATTACCAACATTCACTCAAACTATAGATGCATCAGGTAATCTTTTTCACCAATAAAGACGGAAAACAAAGACATTTGGTAAAAGGCAGATCAGAAATTTGTGCTTTTTATAATTTTTTAGTCCGCAATGAAAAGTACTGTTGAAAAATCAAAAACAAAGCTGGCTATTAAAACCCAAGATCCCTTCCCAACATGGATTTGTTCTTTGGATTGTTTTTTGTAGAAAAGACGATTATAAAATTGTCTCACATCAAAGTCAACTGACACACCTCATAATCAACATTTAGTGGAATAGTGCGATTGATGAGATGATTGGCAGGCTCAAGAAGTTACAATCAAAGTAAGGTTTTGGTTTACAAACGCACACCATATTTACATATCAGACGGTTTCTTTTTCATTGATCTTGTTTGTGAATTTTAGAATGCAGATTATAGTTGAATCTACTATCAGCTTGCTACCGTCAACTAGTTACTTACCTGCTAAAATGATCAAAGTTATCAAACGATATTTAGATACCAAAAAAGTATCCAGTGGGCTTCATGTAGTTTTTCGCCTTGAACTAAAACTAAAAGAGGAAGAAACGCATTTGTCACGTGATGCTTAAAAGGATAATTTCAATTCTTTTGTAACGTCGGCGGCGGCGGAGAACAAAAAGGTGTAACCAAAAATGGAAGTTGCCACTGCCGGTTTGCGGAAGAGGTGTTGATTTTTGATTTTGGCACCGTTTAGACGGGCAACGAAACGAAATTTATGAATTGAGTGGGAGAGTTTTTTTTTTTTAGTAAGGAGGATGAAATTTTCACATACATGTATACATGGTTGCGTATGTTTAAACCATTACATTTCTAAATTGTTTACTAGTGAATGGCATATATTATAGATTGCTAAAGAGCGTATGCTGTTTTTAACTCGAGATCCTGATGGTGTTGGATAGCCCCACCAGGTTGTGCTTTTTTTTTGTAATGCTAATCGATTATATAAGGCATTAAAGGTGAAAAATTAAACCAATTCAGTGGTGAAATCCTCAATCTCGCGATTGTCCCAGAAGGGGAATAATTGGAAGATTGAAAGTGATCTGAGTATTAGTAGCACTTTATTGTATAGTTGTTTTGTCCAACATTTATACCATAGTACACCAGGGTATTAGCGTTATTCTTAACCCGGTAAACATTCGCTAGTACAAGTATAAACTATCAAACAAAAGCAAAGAAACAATAAACCCACCCACACCACTCTCTCTCCCCTATTCTATCTCCCTCCTTCCTTAGTCTGATTTACCCCATTTATTTAGGGCTGTGCAGAATGACGACTATTTCCTAATTTGGAAAAGCCTCTGCGATAACCAGAAAAAGAGTTTTTTTCATATTCACCAAATAGTTTCAACCGCCGGTATGTATATATAAAAGGTTTCTTGTCTGCAATCCCTGTTCTGTTTATACTTACTTATTTTTTCCTGATAAAACCAATCATCCATAAATATATATACAAATTATAATATATAATACCAGCACAAAAATGGCCCCAGCTGCTATCACAGAAACTGCCACTAATACTGCAAACATCCCAGACACCATGGAAGCTTCCACTTCCAAAGGTTACTCCACTGGTGACAGAGGTGCCCACAACATTTCCTTAGGTGGTGCTATTCCACATCCAATCCCAGAATTTGATGATCCATACAAGAAGAGAGAATGGATGCTTGAACACATGGCTGGTGCTTTCAGAGTGTTTGCTGCTAAAGGTTACACTGAAGGTAGTGCTGGTCACATTTCCATCAGAGATCCTGTTGATCCAACCACTTTCTGGATCAACCCATTAGGTATCCATTTTGGTATGTTGAAGGCTTCCGATATGGTTCACATTGATGAAAATGCTAACATTATTGGTGGTAACCGAGTCGCTGTTAACGCAGCCGGCTTTGCCATCCACTCTGCATTACACAAGGCTAGACCAGACGTTAACGCTGCTTGTCACACACACTCTCCATACGGTAAGGCCTACTCTGCTTTCGGTAAGCCATTAGAAATGTTAAACCAAGATGCTTGTGTCTTTTACAACCACCATGCTGTTTTTGAAAACTTTGGTGGTGTTGCTATTGAAGCTAAGGAAGGTGAAGAAATTGCCGCTGCTATTGGCGATGGTCACGGTGCCATTTTACAAAACCACGGTTTAATCACCGTTGGTTACACGGTTGATGAAGCTGCTTACTTATACACCTTAATGGAAAGAACTTGTGAGTGTCAATTATTAGCTGATGCTGCTGAAAACCAAGGTAAACCAAAGAAGATCATTGGTGATGAAGAAGCTGCCTACACTTACCACATTGACGCTGATAGAGAAACTTTATTCCAAGAATTCCAACCAGATTTCTTGTACGAAGCTCACAAGGATGACAGTTTCTTATCTTTCAGCAAAGCAAAGGCTTAAATCTAGAGTGAGCACATCTTTCTATAATTTGAACTAAGAAAAACTTGTGCCTTGTTAATTTTCATCAAAAGACCCAAAAAAAGGTATCTATAGATTTAGTTTTTTGAGAGAGTATTCGAAGTTGTCCGTGCTTTAACTTTGTTATTTATTTATTTATTTTTTCACTTATTCTCCCTATTGATATCCTTTACTATAGTCACTTCAGGCTATTCTAGAATAATAATATGTAGATGGTCTATCCTATTCCTCTTCTCTCCCTTTTCCCCTGTTCTTCTATCGTTTTTGTATTACTTTTGTTTTATTTAGTGTTTTTTTGCGTTTGCATTTGCTACTCTTATTGATTATGGTTTTTTAGATTCAATAAAAAGATTTTAATGTACGTTTTTAGTTATATAAGGAGAAAAAAAGGACGTTTTGTAAAGTAGTTTGTTATAGGAGGAAAGACAAAGAGTTTTTTAAAATTAATCGAAGTGAAAAAGATGTATAGAAAAGAACCGGCAAACAAAAATTAAAAAAAAATAAATAAAAATAAACGTCTATAGATGTAACTAAATGAATAAAAAGAATGTATGATTAGTTGAGCAAAGAATCCTTAAATCAATGCCAACAAACCTAAGAACAAAGTGGCAAATTTCAAGAACAAACCATCCATAGAGTCAAATGCACCAGCAGCAGCACCTCCACTACTTGATCTGGAAGTAGTGGACGCAGCGGTAACGGTAGCTAAAGCGAGAACTTGTTCATCGTCTTCACCAGAAACAGTAGATAACCAACCTGACAAATCACTGAAATCCAAATCGTCATCAAATGTGGTATCATTTGATAAAAACACGGAAACAATACCATCAGAACCGAAAACAACACCACCGGTCATAACAGCACCTGGAGTTCTCTCAATGAAACCAAAGTTTTGGATACCGGTATAAATGTCAGAGGTACCTTGGTAATCATGGATAGTTGAATAGAAATGGTTTGATTCAGTGGAGTTCATAACTTCGAAAATATCAAATTCACCACCACCAGAGTTCCATGATGAACAGTTACCATTTGTTGGGTATTGTGAAGTTCTTGGGATGTTTGCATTCAATAACCAAATGCCTGTTAAATCATAGGAAGTGGAGTCTTCAGAGACGGAATCGTTAACAGTGGCTTGTGATGGAGCTTCAAATTGGAAAAGGAACATTTTGGTGGTACCGTAGTAACCGTGATAAGCAGGAATACCAGATCTATAAACACCACAATCGTTATCCCAACCGGAATCGCCACATGAAACGTTAGACATGATGGTGAATTCTTGATCGGATTCGATGGTAACGTTACCTAAAACCGTTGAACTACTGGCTTGTGAAACACCATCGGAATCAATGTAATCCAATGCGTTACCTAAACAAGTGATGTTTTCACCAACGTTTGCCAAGAATGTAACGTTCTCGGCAGCACCTGTTTCCACGTCAAAGTATGCCATTCTGGACCAACTACCATCGGTGTCACCATAAGTGTAAGAGTCTGCTGTGAAGTATGCGAATTTTTGTAAGTTGATTGGACCTCTAATGTGGACCGAAAGTTCTTCATCCAATGGAGCGTTTGTACCAGAGAAAGTCCATGGATCGTCTGTATTGAGTTCACAGGTACATGCATCATCGGAAGATGAATCTATACTGGAAACTTTATAGTATGAACCTTCGTAACCAACGTTTTGGAATTGAAGGATACCATAGTCTTGAGACCAAACTCTAGTTGATGAAGCAGTAGATGTAGAAGTTGTTGATGTACCTGTACCGGATGCGGAAGCAGCAATTGCGCCGGAAGACGAGAGGAGTGTAGTTGATAAAAGAAATGCCGTTTGTGTGAACTTCATTTGTCTACTGAATAATTGATGAGGTGATTGAAAGTATATTTATATGTATATGATACGAGAAAAGTCAAGGAATGTGTATCGTGATGACTAGTTGTAGATATAATAAACATCCAGATTGAAGAGAATGGGGAACGAAGGTATTTATATAGAGGAACTGAGCTCAGCAGTTGAAGCAAAGGAGAAGTAGTAGTAAAAGCGCATACAAGATGATTTGATTATTACAATAAAAGCTTATGCATTAGCAAAAGCCGAGCTTTTACAATAGAGCTCATTTTTTCGAACCATTTCTAAACAAACAAAACAAAGAGACAATCAAAGAAACAACGGGAAAAGAAATTAAAAAAACAAGAAAAACAAAGCCGTGTTCCTTTATTTATTGGAAAAAAAAAAGATTTCAAACGAGTTATTTATAGGAAGTTCAACAAACGGCTGTGCAGATAAGTTATTAAATTATTATTAACTGCGCCGGGTTCAAATTGTGTATATTCTGATTACATCATCGATACTAGTTTCAAACCCCACTCATTCACTATTTGATTGAAGATATTGAGTATATTGAAAGAAGAGATATGAATCGATGAAATAAGATTTCACTGTACAAGATAGCTCACCTACTCAATTCAGCATACAAACTAATGAACTTCAAACCATCATTTACTCTGGTACATCTCAAATACTCCCTTAAAAATGCTCCAAAGACACAAAGTCAAGTTTGGCAAGTGTACAATCACATCTCCAAAGTTTTACTACCAACAAACTCCAAATTACTTGAGTTTAAAATACCCAAAGTTGCCTTTCACGGTACCACCAAATTCAAAGATTATGTGAATTTCACTGTTGTATCTGAAATTGACAATAACGAACCTCCACCACCATCACCACCACCACCACTACTACAAACGGATAAATCTACATTCAATATTGATCAAATGCCCCAATATACTAAAGTTAATGACGAAATAGGTACAATGAAGTTGGTATCTTCTGAATTATCCAACATTGATTTTTCAACTCCCATATATCGACAGAAATGAAACCATAAGAATTAATTATGCGGTTGTAGGTAAACCTCGATTTTTATGCAAGATGCGATGGTTGAAATATGGGGAGTACTTCATCCATTTAGAATTTTAGGTGTAACTGTTTTTGCCTATAATTTGCTCCAAATGTATATATAAATTGTTTTTATAGATTAATTTAGCCACCTCTTTTACGTTCTCTAGTTTTATTATCAATCATCTTGTTCTTATACCACATCAGTAAATAAGAATCAAAACCCTCCCAAATTCAAATTTCGTATATCAGAGAGACGATCGGCCTCATTAGATCAAATATCGACGTTGTCAACTGTAATGTTTTTGTTTACTGAACTCAAAAAGACTTTATTCACCTTTAGATACTACCAAGTAAGAACTTCACAGTGGCATTATAACAAAAAGGAACAATAAGCTAAAAATGGAGGCAGACGAAATACGAATCTCCAAAATTGCAAATGATTTACTGTCAACGATCAATTCAAACCTTTCGATTATTCTTCACGAAGATAACAGTCAACAGCACTCAAACATTAACTCAACAATAACAATACCACAGTCAGCAACTTTCCAAACGTTAATTACCACAATAGAGCAATTTCAACCATGCCCACAATTGATAGATCCAAAGCTTAGGAATTATATAGAGAGATTGATAGCAGCTTACGTTTCAAGTACTCTTTCCAATGAAAACGACAACAATGATATTGATGATTTATCTTCTATTATAGGTGAGTTGTTCTACACTTTCACTAAAGTCAGAGGTGTTAAAACCGTATCAAACTGTTTATCTAGTGATATATACCTTCTAGCATTGGTCACTGACAGATTACAAAACAGCCAATTGACAAAACTTCCGTGGCAAGAAAGGTTCTTCTTGTTGGTTTGGTTATCTGTGCTCATCCTCGTTCCGTTTCCCTTGTTATCAATATCAAAAAGCTTGCCTACTACCATTTATGAACTCTCACTGTCGTGCCTTGAATCAAGTGGGAAAGACAACGATGCTTCATGTTTGCTGTTTGCAAGATTGTTGTCAAGGGACGATTGTTCTAAGTTGTTCATGGTTAGATTCATAACTGAAAATTTTAATACTTTGGAATGGGAACAAAGTGGTGTTGTTAAGAAAGTTGGGTTATTGAAAGTGATCAACTACTTGTTGAAGATGACTAGTGTTGCTAGAATGGAACCGTATTTACAAAGAATCTTAACCTTGATGTCAAATGAACTCAATGATGAGGGTAATGGTAAGAAAAACGGCGGATCGGTGGCTGTTTCATTGTATTATGTTAAAATCATGGGGAAATTGTCCCTTATGTTTTGTAAATTGCAAGAATATGAATCCATTGAAGAGGTGATTGATATGTTGTTGCTTTTGGTTGGACACGATGATGGTGTAGTCAGATATTCGGTTGCTAAACAAGTTTCCAAGATTTCGGTGGTACTTGAAGACGATACAATGAAACGGGACATTATTTTGTACTTCTTAAACGACTTGGAAATCAATAATTTAGACTTGTTATCAAATGCATCTTTGAAATTGGATTTAGATGTTGATTATGAAACTTTAAGCATTGAGAAGTATCATGGTATAGTGTTAACACTTGGTGAATTTGCAAGGCATCGATTACTATCCTCTAGTGGTGGATTACTCAACGACTGTATATCGATCTTGCATAAGACTCTTTTCGTTGAACAGCATAGATTGACACATTCGGTTGGTGGGTCGGTGAGAGATGCTAGTTGTTTTGTTGCGTGGTCACTGGCCAAGAAATACAAGACTGTGGAATTAAACCCTGAGTTGTGGGTCAGATTGTTTACTGATTTGTTGTTGACATGTTGTTTTGATCGGGATTTTATGATTAGAAGAGCAGCATCCGCTGCTGTGCAAGAGTTAGTAGGTAGACATGGGGATGTTATACTTCCTGAAATGATCAAATTTGAAGGTGGTGGTAATACGTTGATCCATGGTTATAAAGTGAAGTTGATTGAAATATTGGATTATACAATATTGGGCCAACTGAATAAATCCTTTAGTTTAAGTTTGAAGATTACTGAAGAATTATCACATTTGATGCAATTTGAGTTTATTGATGAGTTGCTTAATCGAGGTATTGTCAGTGCTGATTATGAAGTTCGTAAGTTATCAAGTGTTACCTTGAGAGATTTTCTTGTTGAGTTAAACGATGACACGGTTGTAGTTAATACATTAACTTCCCTATTGCAGAGGCTAAGTACCAAACGACAAACCAATGGATTACTGTATGCTATTGCAGAGCTCTTGGCTCTTTTACCACCTGATTCCATCATTGATTTCTCAAACTTGAAACGGTTTTTGAAGTCGGTTAATTTCGATTATCATTCAGATCCATATTACAAAGGTGAAGAATACATTCACATTTTAACCAAACTAGTTGAATCCCACATCCAATTCGAACTATTAACGAGTCACTATGAATGTGTTTTCACTATTATTAGAATGTCTCACGATGACATAACTCACAAATTCATTGAACTCACTAAATTGTTAGCTAGCGTTCCAAAATTGTATCGTGATAAATGGGTGTATTACATTAAAAACGGGAACTTGAATGCTGCTAAGGCCATAGGTTATAATGTTGAATTGTTAAAAGATATCCTTGATGATGTGTTAGGGTTAGTTGAAGGTGGGAAGAACGTTGATGCAGAATTACGTAGTTCCTTGATTGATTCATTGTCGATGTACGTGAGCAACAGTACTGAAACTGGAGCTGGTAATGTTAATGAGTCACTATTGAGACGGTTGGTTTCTAATTTGGACGATTATACAATCACAAACCGAGGAGACGTTGGTAGTTACATTAGATTATCAACTATTAATTTGATCAGTGATAACATTTCTGTTTTTCAAAACAGTGGTTTTGCGATGATTAAAGAGGTTGAGAAGAAGTTGGTGAGGTTGACTGGTGAAACTATGAACAAGATACGGTTGAAAGCTTCAAAGTTATTGCTTGTTTTGAAGAGTTGGGAAAATTATTATTATGATTATTGCACGTTGCACAAATTGGCTATTTCCGATGAGTTGTTTGGTAGTAATAACAACGGTGATAAACAGCAACTGTTGTTTGTTAGTGAGACAGACTATTATACGTTCTTGTTAACCATCTACAAAGACAAGTATCTCGACTATGAAGATCGTGATATCTCTAGAGAATTTTTCAAAGGTTATTCGTTTTCTAGTGGGTCTTTGCAAGCCATTGATTCAACTATAAACTCTTCAGTGTATGCGTTTATGCAAATGTGGCATCTTTTGAATGACGAACAAAGAGTTTGTGTTTTAGCTGACTTGCTTTCGGTTTTGAAAGTTGATAAATCTATGAATTTGAAGAACGGTGCTGTTGCCATGAAAGTGGAACGGTTTAACAAGACACAAAGTTCATGTTTGAAATGTTGGTGTAATCTGTTAGAACTAAACATGCCAATCCCTGATAATTTCCCATTGAATGGGTTGTTTGTCAGAACTTATAATCTTACTTTAGGTTCTTCGAATTTGCCAAGGTTGTTTACTTCGATCAGAGTGTTTACTTGTCTGTATTTGAGGGACCCTGTCAAGTTTGTTGATTGCAAAAAAAGATTAATCTGGCTCAGTGAAAAACATCCAATAATCAAAGTTAGAAACACTGCTCTTGATGCCTTAAAAGAAGTAGATTACGAAATTAATGTCTAGAAAATTTTATTGAATAAACTAATAATAAATAATAACAGTATGCATACATAGATATTATATTCTATAATACCGCCATTTTACTTATCCTCGCTCAATGTAGTAACACCAGTTGAGATTGAAGCATCATTTAATGCATCCTTCAACTTAACGTTCCCACTTCCCCTCTTCAAAGGTTTTGAGATACTGTCACCGGCTTTCCAACCAATCATAAACACAAATCTAAAAGTGGCAGGTAAATTCCCCGTTTTTGGATCACCGTGTAAGGCCTGATAGATTGGTTGTAAAGCGATCAATAAATCTTTTGTTAGTTGGGGAGGTGTACTCAGAACAGAGTTAGATTCACCCATTAGTTGTAAATCTGTCATTAATGCCATAACGTCCGGGTATTCTACCACTATTTCTTCAACATCAATAGTGAGCATTTGAAATCCAGCTTTTTGTAATAGTGAACCAACGTCAGAGGATCCGACGAAAGGTGAAACCCTTGGTGATAACCCACCTTGACGTTCTTGCTCAGCAAGTTGTAACGAAGTACGTAGTTCGAATAAAGTGTCACCACCGAAAATACTACCAATGAAGCAGCAATTTGGTTTTAGTGAGTTGTGCATCTTTTTAAACACTTTTGGAAGGTCGTTAATCCAGTGGAGTGATAAGTTGGACACAATTAGATCAAACTTGTCCGTTTCATTTAGTACACTATGGGCATAGGCTTCTTCATCAGTAACAATTCTTTCTATGTTTAGCTTTTTGTTGAAATCTGCATCGATGTTTTTGTTAAGCATGCTTTCAGAAGAATCCACCATATATAACTTGTTAATTTTGGATTTCACCAAGTTCTTATCATCTTTCCATCTGAAATCATCGTCAGGGTTCACTTCACAAAGTTGTTTGGCAAAGTTCCCACTGTTACAACCAAAATCTAAAGTTTCTGTGAAATCATTGTTTAAAAATGCTAGTCTTTCAATGGTTCTTCTGGCAACTTCATCTCTGATATATTCCACCATTCGACTTTCTTGGTTAATGGCTGCCCGTTCTCTTTGCTTCAATTTGATGCTTCTGTCAAACACTTGATAAGCACCACCTGTAGATGTTGCTGACGAGAGTCTACATGCTGTGCTATGGATGAACCTTCTAGAGATGTATTTGCTGATCATTTGTCTTTATATAATGTTTATATCTGTCTTCTTGAATTGTAAATCAGTGAAAAAACAAAACTTTCAACAGACCGACAGATATATACAAGTTGTAAGAAGGTGTTGCTATTATATTATATAGAAAAAAAGTTAAAATTTTCGGCGGGCGTCCAAAAGAGGAATGTGGGGTAGTTTGCGGCCAATGAGACAATGTTGGTTTATAATAAAATAAGACCATACGATGATGAATATGTGAATTGTATAAATACAAAGGATATAGATGGTTTAGGTAGGTTGTTTAAAGTTACAAGATATAGTGATTGGTGATATAGAAGTATACTAATAAACATATTTCATGAAACATACTCCAATTCGGTTGACAAACAGATTGTCGGCAATACGCAACAGAGTCGCCCATTCATCAAACGACGTACTGGCAACCAAAGAGTCAATGAGAAAGCTTAACAACAAGCAGCACAAGTTGAAATTAAGATATTTAGATAAGTTTCAATCTATATTGTACCAATCAAACCCTAAATGTTTGAAAACAGGTGATAAAACTTCAAGTTTGCTACTTGAATATTATAATTCGTACCCAGAACTCGGTATTAGTGACGAACTGCAAAACGCCATTACAAAAATATACAATAAAACAGCATCTATTAAACATGCTGTACTATACAGATCAATATTGAATCAAAATGGAATAGAAGATTTGTTTTTCACGATATCGTACGCTGTCGAACAGGATCAGTACGAAATTGCAATTCCTTTGTTCTGGGATGCTGTGGAGTATTACCAGAATCAATTCAACGAGGCTATAAGGATGATCGATGATAGAATCAAACAAGTTGAATTGGAAACAATACAGAATGGGTATAAACCAAATTATGTGAGTATAGTGAACGGTGCTAGGAACTTTATTCGTAAACACCATTGTCATTGGTTAGTCTTAAAGAATGACCATGATTTGCCGTTTGAAAATGCAACAATGTTGTTAATTTATATGAAACTAAACGCTTTGAACTTGATGTTTATGGCTTCTGATAGAGGTGATGGCGAACAAGTTGTCAAAATAATTCAACTTTTGATGTCCGTTGACGAAAATTGTTTGACAGAGATGAACTATTCAAAGTTGTTAATATCGGCTCTTAACTTTAGAGACTATGAAACTAGTAAAGTGGTATTTGAGTTGGGGTTTGGGAAGGTTGAATACACTCAGAGTTTACTTGTTCTATTGGCAAAATTGTTTATTGGCAATGGTGATACTGAGTTAGGGTTGATTGTTGTTGGTTTGCTTGAAGATATGGAGACGAAAAAATTGTTAACTTTGAACGTTGTGTCAAAATTGGGAGATTCATTAAAATGGATAGTTGTCGATCAGTTAATTACTGATGGTGTTGATCTTAGTTATAATGATCTATTATGCTCGGGAATGCATTACGTTGATAGTGATTTAGATTTCAAAGGCTTCCAATCACTTGAGCAACATTTGAAAATGTTACCAAGTTTCCGAAATGAACTTACTGGGAAATTATTTATTTATTCACTCTTTAAATCACTAGTTGAGAATGAAATTGGTTTGAAATCTTTTGCGTTTGTTACAAACTATTTGACCATGAATAAAAAATTGGATTATTTGGAAGGAGCTCAGTTTAAGTTGATTTGTTATAGTTTAGGCCTATCAGGTTTGAAAAGTTCAAGTTTTCAGTATATGGATCTATCTGCCAAGTTGGGTATTGAACTAACATTGAACGATTATTATTCACTAATGAAATGTCAAATGTACGGTAAAACCCATAGAACGCTATACCTTATCATTGTTAAGGCTTTAGAAGCTCATGGAAAGTTGAACCAGAAGATTATCAATTTATTGCAAAGTGTAGCCAGTGAGACAAATGACACTGCTTTGGGTGTTTATTTGAGTCAGTTGGATGATATCACTATTGACGAAGTTAAACGGTTATTCAAATATGATGACGTTTACGAAGATTTAACTTGTGCTAAAGTTGCTAGCCAACATGACCATGATGTTCTAGCTAATTATGGACAATATTATGAAAGTTACGATTTAAGTACTCTGAACATGTTGAAAAGTTGAAGATTTTTATGGGTTGTATACGATAGATGTTTTTTTACATCAAGATAACATTTAAACCAGATATAGAGCTTGATTTTCCAAACTGCATTCTAAAATAGAGCTGGAATCACAAGCTTATTTCAACAATATATATATATATGCACGTATAGGTGCAAGAAAACAAGAAAGAATGCACAGCAACAGAAAGAGAAAGAAAACTATTTAAGCCAATGTATACAAAAAGTACACAAATGCAACAAATGAACATCCGAATAGACTCAAAACTGTATTAATGATACAATACTCCTTTTCCAAGATTGGCTTGATAGCTCTATCCAAGTTCATCTTCTTTTGAGCATTTAAGTAATGAACCGTTTCCATTGGTTTGGTACCTTGTGGAATATGGTCTGGGTTTGGGTTCAATTCTTCTAAGAATTGTTCCAATTCACCACATTTAATACCAATGGCCAAGTAGTTTGGATCAGAAACAGGGCATTTGTGATGGATGATCTTCAAATATTCACTGAAAACCTGTAAAGTACCTTCGTAAGTTCTTGATTGAAGTATCAACTTACAAGTTTGTCCCTTTCTAATCTTGACATTCTTCTTGAAAACTAATGGGTTTTGGAAAACTTCGGCCAATGTAGCAATGGCCATAACCTGTGGAATTGAGCAAAAGTTGAAAGTTGAGTTATCATAGATCAATGACAAGTAAACTAAAACGTCCTTAACGTGACCTAATGAATTTAAAACCAAGTCACTTGTACAGTTCAAACCATCTTGTAAGTATTCCTTTTTGGTGAAATTGGATAACTTGTCAGTATGTTTTGACCAAATTTCTTCAGGCCAGAAAGATCTACCATCGTCCATATCCTCTTTGTAATCTCTAATAATGTTTGTCTTTTGTAAAAATAAGCCCATGGATTCAGACAAATACATATCGTCAATCAAATGTTCAGGTCCAAACTTAGCACCCACCGTCAATTTGGTTAAACCTTCACCAACTAAACCAGCAACGTAATGACAATACAGATCGTAGTCTTCAATGGTTTTAACACCGTTTAAGTTGAATTCTTCGTTAGTGATGTAGTCGGCCATACCGTTACCCATCTTGAAACAGATGTCTTTAATAACGTCTTGGTATTGTGGCTTTAACTTGTGGTATTCGGTTAGGACAACATCGAATTGAACAAGAACACAACGGTCCTTTTCATTTGGTCCATTTCCATTGAAATTCCAGTCTTTTGTAAGTAACTTGGAGTCAAATGTTCTCAACAATGGGACTTTAATTTCTGGTGATATTGTCATATCATCCTCAACTGTATCTAAAGCTCTCAAAACAAGGTAGAAGATCATGATGGCATTACGTAGTTCTGGGTTTAATTCCATAATAACTGCGCAGAATGATCTTGATGTTAGTTTTAGTAAGTCGTAACATCTCTTTTCGGACTCAGATTGGTTATTTGGGTCAATTGGGTAAAAGCTTTTTCTGAAATATTTTCTGGAATAGTATTTAAATTGATTATCGATTGGTTTGATAGTGGTAATGTTAGTATATGAGTGGTTAAACTTTATTTATGGTGCTAGAGCTGGTTATACGATCCAAACGAGGATTGAAATGGATACTGAATGAGAAATACGTACAATTGAAGAGCAGCCTTCAACTCTGTTGGGTGAGAAATCAACTGAGTAACTTTACCCATTGTTATTAGTTAAATGAATATAGTATATGTGTAGAGAATCGATGATATGGTAGACCACAACAGGACTAATATATGATATAAGCTGCTTTCATCTGCATTATTAAAATCAGGCAGGTGAACTAAAATTAGTCCATACCCGAGTGAAAAAAAAAAAAATATCGCGCGTTTGATAAATTCAAATCAAACCATTTATTTATTATGTAAAGATAACGTAAGCAATGAGCTCATCAATTTGATTCCATATTGTGTTTATATAAGTTCACTTTAGGGTAAACAAGTTTGATCAGTTTAGATCAAATCAGAAATAAACTACTTGAGAGGGAGCCTAGACTGAACACTGAACACTAACATCAATCTTGAATCTATAAATTTTTGCAGTCATTTCAGTCATGTCGTACAACACAGATTGGCCTTCCAATGGTAACAACGAGGAAAACAATGATGAGTTTGTGGACTACAACATTCATCAGGGTACTATTTTTGCCATCCATCTAACACCAACAATGTACCAAAAACTACCAATAATCTTATACATGATCTTGAAAAATATTCAATACAAAGTCAGATCGTTGCCAAATACAGGTTTTGGTGTTTACTTATTCAATTGCTCCCCTGCTAGTAGCACTGGCGTTACAGTGAATGATGAATTTGACAATAAGTTGAGTAGTACCCGGGTCAGTTATGGAGGAACCGCTGGTAGACCAGGGATATATCCAATATTCAGATTGGACGATTTGAACTCTGAACAATTGAAAACGCTAAACACTTTAATTGAAGAATCTCAAATTAAAGATGACTTGACTGGTGAATATCCTAAATCTCTCGATAAAGTGTTCAATCTATTAGAGAAAGATCCTGTTTCAAACTATGGTGGACAGTTAATAAACATGCTGAACCAGTGTTATGATGACTTTACGTACATTCCTAAATTTGTTAAACCTTATACAACGCGGAAAGTGGCCTTGTTTACTGATTGTGATAAGCCTTTCAACGGTCACACTGGGGTTAGAATGACATTAGATACGATTATCAAAGATCTGAACGAACACAAAATTGGAATAGATCCTTATTTATTACCAAGTACTCCTGAATCCACATTTGATTCTTCTGA
Organism: Ogataea salicorniae; assembly: GCA_030557545.1. Classification (NCBI taxonomy): domain Eukaryota; kingdom Fungi; phylum Ascomycota; class Pichiomycetes; order Pichiales; family Pichiaceae; genus Ogataea; species Ogataea salicorniae. Next base: position 235,289 of record JAKTPI010000010.1, read on the forward strand.
ATTTAACATATTGTTACAAACGGGTTTTGACGATGAGGAAGATGAAAGAGGTTTAAGATTTCAAAAGAGTATCAGACAGATTGATCTGAACACAGTTGAGGACAAAATTACAAGATCGAATGAAATTAGAAGGAAAGCGTTTGAATGTCCATTGGTGGTAAATGATCAGCTAACCATCTCCACGAAAGGATTTGCCATTTTCAATGAAGTTAAGTTGAAACACGCTAGTAATTTCTATGATGATCTTGGGCAATACAGGTACGTTGAGACTAAAACCGTTAAAGTTGATCCAAAAACAGGTGAAGCTCTTAAACCTGGGTCAACTACCAAAGTTGTTAAAGTTGGAGATCAATGTTTCTCAATTGATCCCAAATATTTTGATAAAGTCTTACAATTTGATGGATCGGAAATGCCTAGTTTAAGAGTCATTGGTTTCAGAAAGTTGGAATATTTTAATCCTAGTTATACTGTTGGTACTCCAACTTTGATGGTTCCTGATGAAGATGGTGAATACATGAATTCACGTAGGGCATTCTCGGCACTGTATCAATCGTTGACAAAGAGTAGAAAAATGGCTTTGATTTGGGGTGTGACACGTCGAACATCACAAGCTTCTTTTTATTATTTAATTCCAACGGACACGAAACTAGGTTATAAAACAACAACAGATAACTATCCACAAGGTCTTGCAATGATTCAAATACCGCCTAAAGATTACATCAGATGTTTACCGTCATATTTAACGGAAAAACTTGAACCTGTTCCTGAAATAAAACCCAACTTGTTCGATAAATTGTTGTACCATTTGAAAGGAGAATTTAGAATCTATGAAAATCCCCAGTTGGATTATACTTTTAAAGTGTTTGAAGATTTTATACTTCAAAATGAAATTAAACAAGAAGAATCAGTGGAAAATTTACCTGATGCATTAAAGAAACAGTTGTCAATCAATGAAATTGATTCGTTGAAAAAAAGATGTATGGAAGTTCGTGAACTAATAGTGAAGTCAAACCCAATGACAACAGCTGTGACAGAGATAAACTCCGAGTTGAACCGAGTGTCTAATTATCAAGAGATGAATCCAGCCTCTGAAACGCCCGCTGTTAAGAAACAAAAGGTTTTAACTGATGATATTGTTTTGAAAGCTTGGAAATTGAGCAAGTTGAATGAATTTTCAAACGATCAGTTGAAGGTGTTTATCAATTCGAAAAATGGATTGATTGAAAAGGGAAATACTAAAGCTGTTATGATTGCCAACATATCAGAGTATTTGGCTAGGAACGTTGAAGAACGATAATGTATATAGAGGTATATATATGTAAAGACTATACAAATCACTGGTTGAGAAGTACATTTTCGTAAAAGTTTATAAACACTTTAACAACTTTACTTATAAAAGGTAATTAATAATATCAACTAAAAGCATCCTCATTTTTGACGTGTTGACGAAAAAGAGTGTATTCGTGGCTGTGCATAATGTGTGGCGAGTGATACTAGGGATCTGAACGTCACATTGAGATGAGACTTGGAGTATATATACAAACAAACAAACATCTCCAACATCAATATCGACTTTTCAATAAACCTTTTTTGGATGAACAGTAAATAATAACCTTACATCTGGTTGTAGGGAGCAAAAGAACATAGAACACTATACATATTTTTTATCACAACACACAGCAAACGATGAAAGAGCAATGGACACAACCAGAAGACCTTTATTTGTTGAATCTAGTATGTTATTACAAGCCAATAGGTAAATATAAGAGTCAGCATTATACTACGATAATTGAAAAACTATCCGAGAAATTTCCAAGTCTAACAGAGGGACTAACGCAACGGGATGTTTTAAGTAGATTGAACAAATATTATGACATTGCTGGATTAGAAGAATTGAATAAACAAGATGAAAGTGAGAGTAAAGAGGAGAAACCAGTTGATGGTGATGAAAGTGTACATGATATTGAATCGGATACAAACGTGAAAATTGAAAAAGATGAAATTGAACTAAAGATAGAAGAAGTGGAGAAACCCGAGAAAGCAAGCGATGAAGATGAAAATGAAGAAAAAGAAGAAAATAATAACAAAGAAGAAGACATGTCTATTTCAATGAGAGTAAGAGGTGAACATTTGAAAGAAGAAATTAAAGAAGAAATCATAAAACAACATACTGGTGTCAGTACCAGGCAAAGATCTAAAATTGAAGAAAATGATGTGCAACAAGATACAAATGAAACCACCACAACAGATGGTAAACCTACAGATGATAAAACTCCTGTTGAGGAAGAGAAATCTCCTGAAGAAAGTGAAATTAGTGATCTTGAAGAAGAATCCAAACCTGAACCTGAATCAACCGATTTCAAATCAAAGCAAGAAAGTGAATCTTTCACTGATGATTCAAAGACTTCAACACCACCAACTGTTGTGTCTACTCCTAAAAGAGGTAGACGTTTAAAGGCTAACATCAAAGACGATTTAGATGTCGTTGATAAAGTGGAACCCAAATATGGAAAAGCGGAAGAAGGTGATGAGGATGATCTCGATGATGAAGTTGAAGAACCTGAACCTGAATCGGCTGAACCAAAGAAGAAAGGAAGGGGAAGACCAAGAAAGTACGTTGAAGAGAAGGAGAAGGATGATACTGAAAACAAAGCTAGTTTCAAAGAACCTCAATTTAGAGGTACATCTGTGTCTAAAGAATCTGAAACACCTATCAGTAAACCACGTAGGGGAAGAAAATCTAGGAGTGAAACCACACCTGCATCCACACCATCTAAAGAAGCACATGTCAGTGATAATGAAGAAGCTGTTGACAATGAAGGAGGGCCAAAGAGAAGAGGCAGAAAGCCAAGGAAACACGTTGAAATTCAAGAAGATGTTAAATCCAGTAAGGATGATGATAGTGACGGTAATGGATCCACTGGTGGCTCTGATAACCAGGAAGAGCAGTCTACACCAGCTCCAACTCAAAGAGGAAGAGGTAGACGTAAGTCTATAATAAGACAAACACCTGCTCCTGAAGATCTTGAGACTCCACGTAGAACTAGAGGTCTGTCTAACAGACAAAAATCAGAAGACCCTGCAACTGAATCAGGTAACGTTACTAAAGAAAAGGAAAAGGATTACGAGAAGGCAGCAGCAACAGGTGATGATGAGAAGGAGGAAGAAGAGGAAGAGGAAGAAGAAGAATCACATACATTACGTTCTGGTAGAAAACTGAGAACCAAGAAGGAAGGCTCAGCTGAGCCTGATAATGATGCTGCCATTGAGAAGAATCCAGCAATTAAAGCAAGACGTAGATCTAAATCCAGTGTTGATGAAAACAATGCATCAGATGATGATGATAGTGTGGCTCCTACCCCAATTCCTAGAAAGAGTGGTAAAAAGGGTAAAATGGCCAGTAAGGCAGAAGATGCTGTTTTGTCATCTTCATCAGACGGTGAACAAGAAGAGGAAGAAGTCGTTGTTAAGAGAGGACGAGGTAAAAAGAAGAGCGTTGGTGGTGGTGGTGCTGCTGCTGTTGCTGCTGCTAAGAGTACAAAGAAATCTAGCACTGAAGAACCAGAAGATGAATCTGATAATAACGAAGAATCAATGCCACCGAGAAAGAAGAGAAAGACAAGATCACAATCATCAACTAGATCAACAAGACGTAATTTGAAACACGAGATTGAGCAAGAAGCGAAGAAGGATGATAAGGGAGAAGTTGAATCTTTGGAAAATGATGATGTTGATTCTGAAAATGCAAATGAAAATGAAAATGAAAATGAAAATGACGATAATTCAGAGGCTGGACCCAATGATGAACAAGAGTCTGGTGATGATGAAGATGAAAATAGTCAGGATGATGATGGTGAAGAATCTGGTGAAGATCAAGAAGAGAGAGAAGAAGAATCTGAAGAGGAGGAAGAGGAAGAAACCACTGATATTAAAAAAAAGCAGACAAAAACTCCAAAGAAACGTGGCTTATCAGCTGCTTCAACACCTACTGCTACACCTGTTCCAAGAAAGTTAAGAAAGACTTCACAAGCATCAACGGTGACGAAATCGAAAATCAGGGCACTATCATCATCATCGTTCAAGACGCCTGGAAGGGGAAGTGAGCCTGTCACCAGTACTACTACTACAGGAAGAGGAGGTAGAGGAAGAACTCCATCTACGTCTGTTCCATCTACACCATCAATTAGAAGATCAGCTAGAAAGAGATAATGGTTATAATAGTGTATTTTTTTTTTATTTTGTGTTTTTTTTGTATATTAAATAGTTTGTAATAATATTTGAAAAATAAGTATTATATTTATATTTGTCGGTATCTCAAGGCTGTGTAACGCATTTGTTTACGGTATTTGTGTATATAACGACGCCACGTGACATAAATCACATGTGTATATCTATACTAATGTGGTAATTTTCTTTTTCGCGCGCAAAACAAATGCAATGAAATGAAATTTTTTGTTTTGTGTGTGCGGTTGATGAGTCGGTCAGTTGCACCACCCGCAATTAAGTCTAGTTAGTTAGTCATTATTGGCGGTGGTAACGGAGTTTGATAGTGGGTTTAAAGATAAATATAGTGTAGGGATATAGAGTGTTCTTTTAAGAAGAGTAAGAAGAGGGATATCAATTGTCTTATATATATATATATATATGTAATTGTCAATTTAGTCGGAGTAAGGGGAGGGAGATACAACGAATTCTTTATTTATTTAGTATGTGGATCTCAGCAAATCCTTTTTTCTTTTCAGCCATTTATTAATTTTCGCTTCGCTCTTTTTTTCTTTATTGAAAAAATTTTTCAGTTTTTTCTTTTAAAAAAAAATGATTTAAAATAATTGTTGATCAAAGGAGTGTTTATTGTATTATTGTATTGTATTTTATGTGAGTCAATGAATGCGAGTGACCTCTCTATCTGTGATACTAATACTACCTATATAGTTTCCTGATTGTTAAAACCTTTTCACTTGTTCTTTTGACTCATTCTTTCTTGTTTTTTTGTTTCTCTTTTCTTTATTCCTTTATATCTTTATATATATATATATATCAAGTATATATCTTTCTGTTTCATAAATCCAACTTACAAGTTGTTACAAAAAATCCAAATTGGAGAATCATAATAAATTCATCACATTAGATACACACACATCTATATATATATATATATAAACACATACATACATAATGGCTCAAACAAATCCATACGGTCCAAATCCAAGTGATTATCTATCAAACGTTTCCAAATTTGAAATCATAGATTCAACACTAAGAGAAGGTGAACAATTTGCCAATTCTTTCTTCACTTTAGACATGAAAGTTAAAATAGCTAAAGCTTTAGACGATTTCGGTGTCGATTACATTGAATTAACTTCACCTGTTGCCTCTGATCAAGCTAGACAAGAAGTTGAAGCTATTTGTAAATTAGGTTTAAAAACATCCAAAATCTTAACCCATATAAGGTGTCACATGCACGATGCTAAAATCGCTTGTGAAACAGGTGTTGATGGTGTCAACGTTTTCATTGGTACCTCTTCATTTTTAAGACAACATTCCCACGGTAAAGATATGTCCTTCATCACTAAATCAGCCATTGAAGTTATCGAATACGTTAAATCAAAAGGTTTAGAGATTAGATTCTCCACTGAAGATTCTTTCAGATCCGATATCGTTGATTTATTAAACATTTACACAACAGTTGATAAAATCGGTGTCAACAGAATCGGTATTGCCGATACTGTTGGTGGTGCTCACCCAAGACAAGTTTACGAATTGATTAGAACCATCAAATCAGTTGTTTCTTGTGAAATTGAAACCCATTTCCATAACGATACAGGCTGTGCCATTGCCAACGCTTACACTGCTTTGGAAGCTGGTGCCAAATATATCGATACTTGTGTCCTTGGTATCGGTGAAAGAAACGGTATTGTCCCATTAGGTGGGTTCATGGCTAGAATGATTGTCGCTAATCCTGATTACGTTAAATCCAAATATAAATTAACCAAAATAAGAGAATTGGAAAATTTAGTTGCCGATATTGTGCAAGTTAATATTCCATTCAACAACCCAATCACTGGGTTCTGTGCATTCACCCATAAAGCTGGTATTCACGCTAAAGCTATATTGGCTAACCCATCAACCTATGAAATTTTAGAACCTTCTGATTTCGGTTTATCAAGATATATCCATTTCGCAAACAGATTGACCGGTTGGAATGCAATTAAATCAAGAGTTGAACAATTGAATTTGAAATTGAGTGATGATCAAGTTAAAACTGTTACCAACAAAATTAAACAAATGGGTGATGTTAGACCATTGAATATCGATGACGTTGATTCAATCATTAAAGATTTCCATGCTGAAGTGCAAGAAGAAATTGCCGCTATTGAAGAACAAGAACAGGATGTGGAAGAAGAAGAGGAGGAGGAGGATCAACCAGTTACTAAAAAACAAAAGATTTCATCTGAATAATTATAAAATATACATTATTATATCTCTTTTTAATTAGTAAATAGGCGAAAAAGCAAAAAATTAAAAAAAATTTAAAGGCTAAAAAACTGTTGAAAGGGTAGAACCGGGCCTATTCTTACATATTATTACAATCCGAACAATAAAAAGAACAGTTTCTTTTCATCGTACCGATGCTTTTATAACTATAATCAAACGAAAAGAGGGTAGGACGAAGAAAAATGATTATATAGGAAAAAAGTATCATCTCTCATACTCCATGTAAAGGTTTTTTTTTGCATTCATTTGCCCAATTATTTTTTTTTAATTATTTTATTTAATGTTATTTATGTTTTATACATATATATATATATACTGTTATACTATTTTATTTTGTTTTATTTTATATTCCCCCACCACCCCCCCCCACCTTGTTTGTAGTTTTGGTTTTTTAAAGAAAAATATAATAACAATCAGATTATTTATTTATCGTTTCCATTTCTTCAATAAATGTAAAGTTTGATCAATCAAAATCAACTTCCCCTACCCTACGGATCTTATCGGCTTTGAAATTTTATCATTTTTTTCAAAAAAATGATCTATACATAAAAGTGAAAAAAAAATGAAAAGTTGATTAGTTAATCACTTTTTAATCACATTTATTAACAGGTTTGAGATTCCAATTAGATCTTTCGATTAGATCTCTCCAATAGATCGCGCACCCTGTGGAATAAAAGAGGAAAAAGGGTACATTTTGCAACTGTTTTCATTGTCGCATAATCTAGAAGATCCTCCACTATATATATATGGGGTAAATTTTTTTACTAAACTTTATTGAAAAACATGACATTTTTACTAAGGTTTTATATAATTTTGTATACATATATATATATATATTATATATAGTATACAATATTGTAATTTTAAGGTTTTTCAATAATGACCAGGAAATTTTATTTAAAACAATTGAAAAAGTTGATTGGGGGTTTCAAATAACTAATAAGAACTATTATATATACTGATAAGCGATAAATTTCTCTTCTAGGTACCTTAGTTATACTAAGCATTTTTATATTTACTACATACATACAAACAATTATATAACAAAGATACCTGTATCTTCTCTTCAGCTACTACAACTCATGACCAAAACAAAGGGAACAAGCTCCTTAAACAAACCACATACCAAAAACCTTCAAGGCGTTGCGTGCGTGGCGTGCGTGGCGTGCGTGCATACCCATTAAACCACGTGATAACCAGCAAGGGTTAGGGCTTTTGCTTGTTATATGCAGACGTGTCTTAACCAATTATTTCGTTTTTTTCCCAAAATTTTTCACTTTGTATTCAAACCAACTTTTTTTGCAAAAATCTCTGAGTAATTAATCGTTTGAGTTCCCCCCACTATATATAAATATATCAATGATTCCTACTTATTCTTTGACTTCCTACTTTATATTAACTCCTTTCAAGAAGTAACTAAGTTCCACTATCACTCACAATGCCAAGTATGTACACTTTATCATTAGTTTTCAATCTTACTTAGATTGAATTATTCATTTGAATAGTGGAAGTATTATTTATAATACTTTTTCTGTTTTGAAATTCTCAATAATTCAATCGAGGTTTTCGGGTCCTCTGGTTTTATAAACATAACTTTCCCTTTTAAAGAGAAAGTTTTGTTCTTATGACTGTTTTGTTATAACCTGTTTTTATTTCACAATATTTAATTATTGGAACATGGTTATACAATTTTTTTCAAAAATGTTCTTTAATCGTTTCTGATTATTTTACAAGAAAAAAAATCTTGCTCTGAACACCCGACACTTCAGTTGCAAAAAACAACTACTTGGACTTTTTAAAACCACCATTCAACTATGACTGTTGTTCTTGGTGTTTTTTTTTAGAAGGTTCTCATTTAAAGTTTTGTTTTATTATATTTACTGTTTTTTACAAAATATTACGCTACCTGTCTCGTCATTGAGATCATTGGTTAGTGTATTATTTTTTTCAAAATTGTTGATATTATTTAACTTCTTTTTTTGATTGAGTGGTTGGATTTTTTTTCTAAAATTCAGAAACCTTTATTGTAATATTTTATAAAAATTGTATAATTGTTCCAGTAAATTTGTATTGTAAAGAAAAACCTCATAGTTCCTTTTCCTCTCAGTTCTCAATGAATTTATTCTAACATAAAATTATTCTTTTTATTACTATTACAGGAGCCCCAAGAACCTACTCCAAGACTTACTCTGTCCCAAAGAGACCTTACGAATCTGCCAGATTAGATGCTGAATTAAAGTTAGCTGGTGAATACGGTTTAAAGAACAAGCACGAAATCTACAGAATTGGTTTCCAATTATCGAAGATTAGAAGAGCTGCTAGAGATTTATTAACCAGAGATGAAAAGGACCCAAAGAGATTATTCGAAGGTAATGCTTTAATCAGAAGATTAGTGAGAGTTGGTATTTTATCTGAAGACAAGATGAAGTTAGATTACGTCTTATCTTTAAAGATTGAGGATTTCTTAGAAAGAAGATTACAAACCCAAGTCTTCAAGTCTGGTTTAGCCAAGTCTATCCACCATGCTAGAATCTTGATTACCCAAAGACACATCCAAGTTGGTAAGCAAATCGTTTCTATCCCATCATTCATGGTTAGATTAGACTCCCAAAAGCACATTGACTTTGCTCCAACCTCCCCATACGGTGGTGGAAGAGCCGGTAGAGTTAAGAGAAGATCTCAAGGTGCCGGTGAAGATGCTGCTGAAGAAGATGACGAATAAATGTTTTGCTAATCAATATATTTTCATTCGACTTTATTTCACACCAATATCTTTCATTTAATAACGTCTTCAATTCCCTCCCCCCTTTCAAAAAAATTTGTTTTTTTGTTCTTTTGATTATCTTCATTTTTAAATAATAGTTTACTAAGTTTGTTTTTTTATATTTTAATTACAAAGAGTTTTTTTTTCTATTTATTTTCTATATTTTACTGGTTTTTCTTTGCTTATGTATTGTAGTCTTACGTTTTAATTTGAGTTTCACTTTTATCCTTGTTTAACTGATACCGATTCAAACGTCTTGATAGAAAGTACGTACTCCTGCAGAGAGTAAGTACTCTTGAGTGAGTAAGATAGTTCATTTGTCTATGAACACGTGATCCAAGAGGACAAACAACTACACATACAAGTTTTCTGTTGCTCAGATGTATTTTCTCTCTCGTACTCATTCACAATCGAGTTCGTAAAAAGTTGATACGCTCATCAAATAAGTACATCACGTGATATAAACACGGGTTACCAACCCTGGAGTTTTAGACGGACTGTGACTGTCTGGCAACCACCAGCGCTCAACCCCACTTAGCACCACCCATCGGCCTCTATTTTGAAAACAAAACCCGTGTCTTTGTAATGACAGTCGCTCTTTCCCAAAACGGACATCCCCAATTCTGCCCGTACTGAGAAATTCCTAGCAAACTGCCAATCTCCCATACAATCCATGAAAAATTTTAACAAATGGGTTACTTACTACTCTGTTGAAATCTATACTACCCTATACTCTACCTTGTCTAAGAAAAAAATATATATAGTTTAATTTAGAATAGTCTTATTAAGTAACCAAACGTTAGATTAATACTTATTATAATAGCATATATATATAATTCAAAATGGGTAAAAGGTATGCACTAGATACATCCTTGAAATAACACGTTTGTTGGAAAGATTTAATGAACTATATATCGTTGACATGATCCAGTTTAGAGAGACCATACAGACAGGTATTCAATTTACATTTAAAGAGATAATTAAAGAATTTGATAGATACAAGTGAAACGAAACAAAGGAACGTTACATGCATACAACTTTTGAAGAACAAATCAGCACTACAAATAACCATAAGGAAACATTTTACCGAAGTTATTAGTTATAGAAGAACACCAATGACAGACACTTTGATTCTCCAGGATACCAATAGATAAACTAGTCATGAAACTAAGCACTTATCAGACAACCAGAACTGGCCAATTCTAAGTAACAAACTAAAACTCATACCAATCGAGACAACCGAAATCAGTTAATGTATTTTAGTGAAATTTCCAAACTACTTAGTCCTATGAACTATACATACTCATGACAGTACAACCAATAATGAGCATCAGTGAATATAAGGTGTCAGCATTTATATTTCTTTGTCAAAAACCGATCTGAAGCTTTTATGTTATACAAGTTGACATTATAAGGTACACTGAAAAGATGAAAGTTATTCAAAATGAAATTACTCTACATTAGTACAACACACTCTCTCCATACGATCATATCAGCAATGATTATCCATTCGGACCAACAAATTGTGATACACGACTAATTTAAATGAATGATAATACTAACATAGAGTTTTGCTTATTTTTTTCTTTTGCAATATAATTAATATAGTCATGGTTTAAGATCTAGAACAAGATACGCCTTCTCTCGTGACTTCAAGAAGCACGGTACTATTCCAATGTCCGTCTACTTGAAGACCTACAGAGTTGGTGACATTGTTGACATTAAGGCTAACGGTTCCATCCAAAAGGGTATGCCACACAAAGTTTACCACGGTAAGACTGGTATCATTTACAACATTACCAAGACCTCCGTTGGTGTTATTATCAACAAGTTAGTTGCTCACAGATACATTGAAAAGAGAGTTAACTTAAAGGTTGAACACATCAAGCACTCCAAGTGTAGACAAGAGTTCTTGGA